>MU275250.1:0-113317 GCA_022160315.1 Panus rudis PR-1116 ss-1
GTGCTCTTGGTTCGACAGTGTATATCATGAGCTTGATAACAAACGTTAGCAATAAGACAATGAAACGAAGAGAAGAGACACGAGTACATACATACTAGACTCTCCTTCACTTGAATGAATTCCGCCCAAGGCCTGTCGACGACTATGTGTGCCTATGTATAGTATGAAGATGTCCCTGAGTGACACGAGAAACAAAAGAGAAATGTGAATAACGAAATAAGTACGGACGCAAGACGTACCATTGGACTCCAAGGTGGGTTGAGCAAGGAACGTTGAGAAAGTACTACAAGGGCGAAGCGGAGATCGATCAACAGTGAGGGCGATGGGCGTCACGCTGCTTGGAGGCGCGGCAACGGACTTGCTTCTTTTCTTCAATCGTCCTGCCGTCGTCCTCTTTCCACACCTCTTTTCTGCTCAGTCGCCCTGAGCCGGTCCTTCTGGAATGTGGTCGCCACTATACCAATGCAACAATCGTCTGGCATCGGCGAAGTGTCTTCCTCAAAATGTCGAAGAGGAGATGGAGAGAAGCGCAGCGGATAGTTTGTAGATGTCGGTACGTCACGTCTCATGTCGGTTTTCTTCTTGCCTTTCATAAATTGTCCTTTGCGCCATTAGGATCTCTCTGCTGAACACATCGGCGGAGCCACTTTTATAGCGAATCCTGACTGACAACAACTGTTACAAGCAATCCACCTCCAGTCCGACCCAGCCGAATGGTTTCACAACCACACATCTTCCTTTCTTCCGCATTCATTATGCCAAAATATCCAGAGCCGACCCTCATCAATTCTGTCGACCATTGCCTTCATATGCACATTGACATGGGCAAGTAGGTACGTCGCATCTCTATCGCGCTTTCTTAATTGGGTTGGAGTTGAGTTTGAGTGTCACTCCAGGGTCTCCTCTCGGTACCAATGTGCACGGGAGTCTAGGATGTGCCCTTGGCTCTCAACCATTCGCAAGCGCGAGCTGACGATAAGGTGACGCTAGCTGGTGTGGAGGTTGTAGCCTCAACCTGCCAAGGACATGCGGCGCCCAAGTCAAAATTTGTCGTTAGTCAATTTCTGAGTTGTCGGCGTCGTGTATGAGTACTTACCACTGCATTTAGGGCTTTTCATGCAATCGCACAGGCTTCCCCAATGAAGCGGGCGGGCGGTCGGGCAAATCAAACACAAACTTGGTACCTCAATGGTATGGTATCCTTCCTTCTTTATCGTTGTGTCTCGTATACCATGATGCTGATTGTTCCGTATTCAGGTGCAGGATTTCATTCAACCTCCCATCTCCGGCACCATCTGATGTACTCGCATAGTATATCCCGCAATCCGCAGCAGTTTACCATAAGCAGGGATTGCCGGGAGCTGTGGACTCGCTTCATGTGAAGGAGCCCCGGCGCGTCCCTGGTAAATGAACATTCTTGTTGTGACGAGCCGAGTCTCGTGTTCGTCTCTTCAGGTTGACAATACTCGTCCGGCGGGTCTGGCTTCTTGTCTCGCTCGGTGCTGATATAGTATATTGAGTTCTCATGGTGCAATGCGCATCTACGCATTCACGCCCTATGGCCCCAGCTGGTTCATGAACTTGCACTGGCCAGACAATCCGACTCTCGTGTGCAGCGGTTTTGCTGTGTTTGCGCCATTCGTCACAGCAGCGCAGACCCCTTACCGCGGCAAAACAGTCTTCGGATCGCTTTGTACAGACGGTCGGTGCCTGGACCATATGGAATTTCAAGCCTCCTACGGTATTCTATCATGAATCAAGTCATACGACCTGTATCAACAATGGACAACGCGTCAGGGATTGTATGGGGGTGAGTTAACCCTAGCTTGCATGTTGCAGCTAAGGCCAACGAACTCATGTCCACATTATGAAGCTCCTCTGATCCATCATACGCTCGCGCTCTTTCTCCCGCCTTCTCTGACTTGCGCGGCGAAGGAGCTTCTTGGGCGGCGGCTGCAATTCTTCCTCTTCTGTATCCTCAATCACTGTAGCAGCATCTGTAACGACCGCCTCAGTGTCAGCGTTTGTACCGGTGGATGAAGCTCCAGCAGCAGCCGCACGGACCTCGCCGTCTGTCCGCGGATCGCCCTTGGTGCTTGAGGAAGCAATAGCGGCAGAGGGTACAGTGCTGCCCGACTGAGCACCATCGTTCGCAGCTTCCGCTGACTTGGCAGAGGGTGCAGCGGCCGTTGGCTTCTTCTCGCCCGAGTGTGTGCGCTTGTGCGCCACCTTAATCCATATGTAAGTCCCGCTTGAAGTCCTCTTGCAATCATACTCACGTTTGCTTGCTCCTCGTCAGATTCCGGGATTTCGTGTACCTCAGGTTTGTTGGGTTTCGGCTTGGGTCGTTGACGATCATCTCTTTTGTAGGTCTACATCATTGAATCGGCACCAGTGTATCTCATGACCACCAATTAAAGCTACGTACCGGTGTTGTCATATTAATGACAACGACAACTGGGGCTTGGTTGGAACTCAATGTCAAGCCCCCCGACGCGTCACTGTCTCCGTCAATATCTGGAGTTATTGTAAGCTTGTACTTGGGCATAGTACCGGGGGATGAACTGCACTTGGCCTATCCCTCGGGACTGGATTTATCATCTGGTCATCTGGAGGCCGTCGCCATTGAAACACGACGAACGGGCTGGAAGAATCACCAGGTCCCTTGTCTCGAGTCCTACGTCACCCCATGAATCGAGATGTGTGTTTCAGATGCGATTCTCGCCAGGGACTGTTCGCTTACACTGTTCAACATTGAGCCCCGACCTGTCGCGCGCGGCAGCGGCATATGCGCTCTCGCCGAGTCCCTCTTTTCGTCATTGTGGAACTCATGATATCCCCTTACGCTCCGCCGCTGCTTGCACCAAGAACATCAAAGAGTGGACGGCACTCCTCGGACAGTCATGCCCTCGAGTCTTGGGCACGAATCAACCCTGCAGCTCCTCCCCCTCTGTCGCATTCCTGTCTCGCCATTCACTCAGGCGTTCTACATAGAATCACACTCAAAATAAATCATTTCGGCCAGCAAATAAATTCATGAAACAACACTCTGCAAGTACCTGCAAGTACCTACTCCGTGTCCCTTGTTAACAACGAACGCGCAAAATTTAAATATGCATGTTACGCGCTACGCGTGCCCTAACTATACCTATTCAGGAGGTAAGCCAGTCATCTATGTAAAAATATTTCGTGCTGATCCACCCACGTCTAGGCTTCATCATCTGAGTCGAGAACCTCGATGACACTATATTCACGGTAGCGAGGCTCGCTCGACATGGATGCTCCCCGACGCGTACTGGTGGAGGGTGCACTGCCGTGAGCACTCGTCTTAGAAGCACTTCGACAAGTGCTTGCCGAAGTCGCGCTATTCTGTCGGCGTGGTTTACGCTGAGCCACGCGATTGACGTGCGCAGCAGGCTCGTTGCAGGCTTGCTGCAGCTGCTGTCCAGGTATGCTCACAGCCTGACTCGCTCAGATTGTTATTGACATTACCAACAGCTAGCATGAAGTCCACATACCGGAGCTGCAGCGTTGGCTGCTTGCAGAACAACGATAACAGGTGAGCCGTTCGTCTGGAAGTTGAGAGTTTTATCTGAGACGTTCATGTTTTAGATGCTACTTCACCTCTCTGGCCCCCTTCTCGAATTTATAGCCCTGAGCTCTCTGCCCTGTCCGAACGCTGCCGAAATCTGTAGATTCGTTGGGGAGCTGAATCGGCTTTGGTTATCATCATCTTGATGACAGTCGCTTCGCGCGACCGCTGCCAAGGCGCGGGCACTGTTTGCGTTGCGCCCTGTCTTAGTGCCATCTGCATCTCTCCCGACGCTCGCTTACCGTGCCCATGGTCCCGACTCCAACTTGCAAGGAAGGTTCTCGTTCCCATTGCCTTAGCAACGTTGGTGAAGAAGTCATACCTGTGTCGTCATCCCAAGGATCACATAGCGATTGTGGCGTTCTGTATCCCGCCCCGATGATGCTGCCGTCGCAGGAGTATATAGGTGGCTACTTCTCAGTCCAAGTTTCTCAGCTTGAACTCTACGCTTACTTCATTCATTCATTCACACTTTCGTTTCACTATTAATCTTGCACTTACACTAACCTTTGTGTTCTCATCTCATTTCCAGTGTCCCTTATGCCTGCTCGTGCTACGCCCAACGGTTCCGCTCCCTCGAAGCCTCCTTCTCAGAAGGATACTAGCGCAGTCCAGAAGAAGCATACCACTCGCGCCCGAAACCGGCGCGCTCAGGAGCTAGAGGAGCAGCAAATTGTCAACGAGGAGCTTGGTACGTCCAGAAGTGGAGCAGTCTTTGTTGGTACTTACCACTCTCACTTACTATAGGTACTCGCTCTTCGAAGGTTAAGGCATACAGCATTGTGAAAGGTATTGTATCTGCCCTTCGGTGCTTACTTGGCGCATATTCATATCTTGTTGCAGAGTTTATACAGTCTCAGCGGCGTATGAGTACGACTCGTGGACGGCAGCGTGCTCCTCAGAAGCGCTCAAAGGATGTCATCCAGAGCGATGAGGAATCTGATATCGCTCCTCCTCCCCCGAAGAAACAATACATATCCGGTGCGTCTCTCTATCACATTGTGGCCCCCAGCTCATCAATGCAAGTAGAATCGCAACCGGTGATGAACCTCCAACCCATGGCTTCTGACAACGAGCACGGTTATGGCAGCGATACGGAACCCAGAGGAGGCACTTCAAACTTTAGAAGATACACCCAAGGTGACCCTCTCGCTTGCCTTATGAACGTGCACGCCCATGCATGCTAACTACAACAATACATAGGTCCTACTCGTAGCAAGGAGCTTGCCAAGTTTAACCCCGACATACTCAAGAAAGTCATCCAGGATACCTCTCAAGATGCCGTTGACGAAGGTGCTTCTATTGCTGAAGAGGAGGAAGAGCGTCGGGATCTGGGGGATGTTGATGAAGGTAGCGATGCCGATGGGGAGGTCACCAACTCAAACGACATTGAAGATCTCGAGGCTCTCATGAGCCAGCCTGCTGCATTGCAAGCTGCTCTCGCAAAGGAGGTATGTCATCATATACTTGATATTTTTAACACGCATGGACTGATGCTTGCTGAATCAGACCCCGAGGGTAACCGTCCACGGTGAAGATGAAGAAGTACCGCCCGAGCCAGAGTTGTCCCCCAGCTTGTGTACTCGACGTAAGACTCTGCCGCGGCATCGTTTGGAGGACAATGACGACGGTGAGGTTGGGGAAGAACACCCGGTATGTGATCAATTATTCCGGTACCAATAGCATGCTGACGAGGATTGTAGGCAGGTGCAATTGACGATCCAGGTGCTTATCACGGCGGCGCAACTCATGCCCAGAGCAACATCAGCGCTGATGGCACTGAGAGGATGCACAATGTTCGCTCGGAGACTCGGGCTCGTGACAGTACCTACCACCATCATTCTGCCAATGTCAATGGTCGCATCAACAACACCCGTGCCGGCAGCAATGGCAACGCTCGCAATACCCCGAGCAATGCCCAACAGGTTGACTCACACCCAACCTCTCAACTTGGTTGCCGCGCGCAGGCCATGATTGCGGAGGTATGTGATGTGTACTCCATGGTTTCAACTTCGTGCTTATGCCTCATTCCAGCGCCCAAATCCCCAGGCTACAATTGAGCTGCACACTCGTGCCGCTGCCCTTCAGCTTAACAAGCTCCCGTCAGACAAGGATGAAGACAATGACAATGGCACATCTCCTGCCACTCAACGATGGCCCGTTGGCACCCATTTGGTCTACTCCAAACGAGGCAAGGTATGTATCACGAAGCAAAACCCATACATCCAGTTGCTTGCATATGCGGCAATTGATGCCTTCTTGGTCGACCTTGTGTTCCGCGAGGAGGAGGTGCCGGTAACGCGAAAATTCATGCACGAAGCAGGCATTCTCGAGCGCTGCACTCGCCGACTGCAAGAAGACAACAATGAGATGCTATTCAAGTTGATTCGACGTCGAATCAAGAAGGACGTCGACTACGCCAAGGATATCATCGCCATTGTGAGTTTCTCTGTCTTTACGCGAACAGTGCATTGACATTTAACATGCTATATTAGGCCGACGAGCGGCTCCACTTGGACCGTGGAACCTATAAGCACAGTGCGAAAAACCTCGTGCGTACGGAATATGGCCTCGACGAAAATAACCTGCAAGCTTTCCTGGGCTTGACCGACCAATTGGCATACATTTTCCCTGTCAAGGCAAATGTAAGTCTAGTTTTTCTCATTTGTATTTCAGTGTTGATGACAATACCTCTAGAACATCATTGACTATGACAACCCATTCATGCGGCCCATCTTCCCTCAAGTCCTATACGAGAATTTCTTCAAGGGCCCGCAGTCATTCGCGTTTCGTTATGCCGCTTCCTTTCCCGTCGCACATGGTCGCAAGGAGATCCCCATCGGCATGCTGTGCTTGGTAACTACAGCGGTAAGTGAAGTCAATCAATCTCCAATATTAATGACTATATGCTGACAACGTCTAGATCTATATGGCCTTGCATGACATCGCATACGAGAACGACCGGCTGAGCATCCAGCGCAAGGCTGCCAGTTGGGACGCCGAATATGCAGATGTCATGCGGTTCCTTGTTGCACTCAAGAACAAGAGTCCTTACGGTTTTTCGACCATGATGGCGAAGTTGTATGAGCAGGCAAGGTGAGTGATATGTATATCTTGATCCCCTGATCCTTACTGACATGTTCCCTACAGCCATGGGCAGCAACTTCAATCACGCATGAACAGAGTCCGAGATGCGCTCGCCAAGATCAACTTCGACAAGTTGGGTACCGGCTCATTGTAGGTAGTAGTGACTTTTGGACAATAGTATTTGTTTGCAGTAGTAATTCGCGCAATACACTCATTTGGTTATGTTACTGCTGTGCCCGCTGTGAGTTTCCGGTGAACCATATAAGGTATAAAGGCAACATGATATTGTATAAGCTTGGTCTACGTCCTTTGCTCATATTACTTAGCTTTCGCATAGCTTCGGTCGTACGCTGATATATCTCATGCATAGCTGGATAAATATATATGAAGAGTTGGCGTAATTCTCATATACAAATATGCCAGTTAAGCCATCTATTTACAATTTATGCCAAAATTATGCAGTTTTTAAGCATGTCTTATACATAATTATGAGGGGGCATGTATAGTTATACCCCGCCCTATAGTCTCAATAATTATTTCAAGCAGTCATAATTTATACGAGATCGGTTCGGTTATGCCCGCAGATTTTTCCAGATGTGCTGACAATCTTCATTGATTTCATCGAGAAAGAGGAAATGCAGGAGCCATAGATGTGAAGGCTTGAGGGGATCAAGATGGTGCAAGTGTTCGCGACGGGTGAAGAACGCTCGCCATCTGCGAGCAAACTGAGTGCCAACCTCGACCCAGAGTCGTTCAATCCGTGTATTTCGAGTGGATCTGTGGAAAATGCTGAGCATCTCACACAATTCACCCACGGGAATGTTACATACGATCCCCAGATGAAAGATCCTCGCCCAGATCCTCGTCGCCTAATCATGAAGATGGCGACATCCTTATTCTCTCCGCCATGGTCACCGCGCATGCGAGAAGGGACACCGTAGAGGCAAATTGCAAACTGAAAGACGCATTTCAGCACAGTACGTGAACGGTTATTATCACTGGCCTGTAAACCAACAACCTGAAGAGTCATTTGTTTTAGAACGTGCCCAGTGGAAAGGAACGGAGACCAGTTTTTTAGTACTTACCGTGCGGTCATAACCATCTACAATTCCATGAATGACAATCCCCCAACGAATGAGTTTGTGGTGTCCATCAATATGCCACAAGGCATTCAGACGGGAGACCTGGTATGTTCAAGTTCTTCGTCGTATGGGTAGACGACCACACAATGCAGCACCAATGGGATCGACACGCTTGATCAATGCAATCACACGGCCTCGCTGAATATGAAAGCCATGAGAACGTAGCATACCGAGTAGATAGCGAAGTCCCGAGGTAGGCTTTGCACGGCGGTATGCCGCGACAATCAAATCAAGATGTTCGTCAGATAACTCTGAATGGCCATATGCGATACCGTGCTGCTTAAGGTACTTGCGGACGGTGTGTCGATGAACCTTAAGGAGCCGAGCAAGGCGGGATATCGACAAAGATCGACCAGATGACATTGCTGCAGCAAGAACCGCAGCGTCGATAACTTTTGCCGGCCGTCCGGGCCTCCCTGAGCGTATGATAGCAATTGGCTCAACATGAGCCACCGGGATGTTTTCGCTATAAGATGAAGTCAGTCGCAAGTAGTAAACTCGATAGTAGTTGTGAACAAATTAAAGCACTCACTGTCCCTCAGCAAAAGCCGCCAAATTCTGTAGAAGCCGTATGAGTTCCGCAAGAGTGTCAGTACACTCAGCAACCCATTCTTGCGGAAGGTTCTCATTCCCCGCAGCTTGCTCGATTGTCTGCAAAAGAGGGAAGGACTCGTGCAGGAGAACATTGAGTTGAGTTTGAATGCGCGGCGGATCTGGGTGTCCTTCAGTTAGGATTTGCGCTCCTCTATCAAAGGCCTCATCAAGGGAACGATATGCAGCAACGAGATTTGGAGACCAGCCCTCCTCGTTAGCTGGATTGGGTAGCTCGGGAAATTGAAGAATGATTGGCATAGTCCTTGCAAACTGCACAAATATGTCGTTGCAGATACAGCTTGTGAGTGTGACAACCCAATAGCAATGTTTATTGAGCTACGGCGAGTACAATAGCGGCCGCGAATGCTCTGTTATCGAGGAGTTCAGTATGAAATCGCGATACGCGAGCTCGCTTGGGGTGTCCTCATAAACGCGTACGCGATACCGTTGGCGCTTAACGCATCTCTCCCTCGACTTTCCACATCGACGTGTTCTGCTGTCGACGCAGCTTGCTCAAGTCAGCTGCGTTCCTCCTTGCCTCCCCTACCCTCCGAGTTGGATTTGCCTTCTGGACCTCGGGCCCCAGCCTGAGGCTTTCTTTCCATGCGTCTATGTCTGTCTCCGCTGCCCCTGAGGACGTGAATGTCACCCAGCCACCTCAGCAGCACCCACGGTACTACTTCGAAGATGGGACCGACGTATTCCTCGTAAGTATCACCTTCTTACTATGGTGATGTGTCAGGATAACCATGGGATGTTGGTTTGTAGGTAGAGCAGTACCTCTACCGGCTGCACCGCGGCGTTCTCTCCAGCCACTCTCATGTCTTCGCAGACATGTACAAGTTACCCCAACCGGCAACATCCCCTGTTCAGGGCTGTGACGACGAAAATCCAATTGTGCTTCATGGTGTCGCGTCCTCCTCTTTCGACCATCTGTTGTGTTTTGTTTACCTAGCCAAGTGAGTTCTTCGTGTTAGCAGTTGCACTCACCAGCTAACACAAGAGCTTCATACAGACTGTGGTCGCCACCTCCCTATGCCACTGAGATGCTCGTTGATGTACTCTCACTGTCAGCTAAGTGGGGAATGACTGCTCCCCGAGACTTTGCTCTCCACTTTCTTGAAGGCGCCCCTTGTTCTCCTATCCTTCGCATCCACCTTGCAGTTCGCTATGGTGTCCCCCGCTGGATCCCACCCGCGTTTCGTGAACTTGTCTATGGCCCCATCAATTCGCTCCGGGCGCATGACCTGGAGATGATCACGACCACAGTATCAACCTTATACTTCAAGGTTCATTGCAGCATTGATCGAGAACGCAAGTGGCTTGCCGCAATGCCTACGGACGTCTTGGCTCAACGCGCGCCCTCTTGCAAGAGCCATGTTGCCTGTGGACTCGCCTGGGCGGACCTCTGGAAGAACAAGGTAGCGTCTCGGCTCACTCACCATGATCTCCCTATACGGTGTGACGAGGTGATTCCCCTACTTGAGGCGGAAACCATCTTCCCCCCAAACGGCATGTCACTACCGTGTTACAGGCTCACCATGTCGTCGCTGAAGACAATGGATGACATATTCAGTGTCGAAGATGAGCTTATAGCCGAGGCAACAGTATGCCTCGAAGAGTGGTGTCGGAAGTATTCACCGGTGCGTCCTGATCTTGTTAACTTTGTGCTTCTTGAGCTTACTGTCTCATGTTCTATTACTAGTTCTCTGTCACTGAGGATCACTAATAGTATTAGGGAGTTTCCCTTTCGTCTTTGTCCGTAGTACATTTTGCATGTGTCGTCCGTTAGTCGTGTGTCTGAGTCGTCTGTTAGTTGTGTGTCCGAGTCGTCCGCAAGTTGTGTGTCGTCTGTCAGTGGCTTGTAGGAATGAGTATGTTGCTGCTTGTCTATGTGTGAGCTTCCTGAGTTGTCGGCGGTACATGTCACCGCTGTGATCTCCTTATGTGTATGACCATTTCTTCATGTGTATATTATGTTTCTTTGTATGTATCATGCATAGGCTTCTGTTCATGTCTGTCTCCCTTAGTTGGTGTGTCACAAACGCAGGCTGTGTATCGGTGAGTAGCTGTATGTGTAGCAAACCCCGCTATATATCATAGGCAGGAGTGTTATATGTAAGTATACAATTGGAATACCGCGACCATATGTAGGACGAGTGAACACGACTTCCTGTATGTAGCGATATCCTCTACCCCCGCGCGAATGTATCGTTGTCTCTCCAGGCACGACATGTATTCATTCACGGCGCGAAAGAAACACTTGTATGATGCGAAAAGTCGTATGTATCATGTAAAATCGGTATGTATTGGGAAAAATAATAATTGTACAAACGGAACTTCATAGTTCCCTGCGCTCAAATTCCTTTCTTATGGATGTCTATCCGCCCCTTCGGGTCATATGAAGGCCCAAGTGTACAAAAAATATTTTGCCCACATACATACGTAGTGCATCACACATACAGGAAGTACGTGATATATATGGGGTGAAAACTGAAAAGTCGCTAGAAAGGTCAAATTCTTGGTGATTTAGCAGATTAATGGGCGAATGAAGTTAATTGCGCACTGATTGACCCCACAATCACCCTGACTCTGCTAAGTGGGTCTCGATACATATCATGTCTGGTTCTAGGATCCCGTCGCTTGAGGTCATCATCTGAATGTTTCTACCTAGGATAGATGGTCACTGTGCTTGGCCGCAATAAAAGCATGGCAGTTTAAATGTTCTTCGTTCGCCGTCTCTTCAGAGCGTAATTGCGTATGAAGCTTGCGCAAGTCCTCATATAGTACATACACGACCATGGAATCGGTCGGGACTTAGAGAATTTCACTCGAGGCACAGGCGCTTGGGCAGGAAATGCTTACTGGTCTACTCTGAGTCATCGAGCGCTTGTGGTAAGCGGTCGCGGTCGCGTCGCACTCTGCCAGCAAGCGTCCGCCGCCTCTTTCTTCCTTCCTCTATCCTCTTCCTTCCCCCTCGCGCTTTGCCGTTCACTGTTCCCCCCTCTTACACCCTCCCCCTCCCCCCTTCTTTCTCTGTACTCAGTCCCTTCACGAGTACCGTGTTCGTTGCAGCCCCTCACATCATTCGGAGCCCTTGCCTTTCGACCCAGCTCGCTGTGGACAAGACATCAACGTGTCCTGCTGGCAAGCTCTCAAGGAACTGAAGCTGTAGTGTCACTAACGGCGTGTATCCTCTCCGGGCACTCAGGCCCTCGTAGCATGAGTGGTGGTCCTTGATAATGCCGGTGGGGGTAGGAATGGGGCTCAAGAGTTTGTGGTATGTGCTTACTACAATTGCCCCCTTGCTTGAGCTGATCAGTTTGGTAGGACTACTATACCATGAAGCTACTGCTACAGGCAGAACCCTGGTATAGTACATTTCCTCATTTCTATCACTCGATAACGTATGTAGAGTATCATCGTGTAAATATGTGTCGCAAATACATGTATGTGTCGCTAAATAACTAGTGTGTGTGTGTATGTCAGACTCTCCTGCATATGTGTGTATGCTCTTCTTCCTGTATGTGTGTGAGATTATCTCATGTATGTATAAGCTCTTTCTGGTATGTATGTCTCGCGATATTTTATATGTATCGCTCACCCTGCTCCAGTTTAAGTGATCACAGTACCCTGATACACATCGAATGGTAATGTGTATCAGGCGAAAATGTATATGTATCAGGCAAATCCATATGTATTAGGTAGAAATAATATTTGTACAAACGGAACTTCATAGGGTCATTTGCTCAGTTATGAACAAAGATTCATCGCCGAAGCGACAGAATCACATGACCTCAACCGACATATTCAGCAAACTCATCGCTGGGAGTCCCTCGATACCTTGTGCGCGGGGGATGTATATGTCTTGTATAGTCTTGCAATATTGTGCCCAGTTCGTCATCTACAGCTCGCTTCCCCTTTGGAAACCCTTCCGCGTATTCTGGGATGGTGGAGAACAATCTTGCAGGACTGCGGAGCCTCCGCTGTTACCGTTTCGATTATAACGAATACATATATGGAGCAAGTTATGCCACCCACCATGCCATCCATCATCCCGCCCACTTGTCCAGTAACCCATCTGAACTTGAAGGTTTATCTCGTCAACTACATCACTTCTAGAAATTCACTCGTGGTGAGTTACTATTGTTCTCCCAATCTCAACGAGCCAAATACTTATGTATTTATTCATCAGAACGAGATTGTCAATCTCGTTAATGCCACGCCATTGGAGTATCTCATGCTCACTCTTGTTTGGGATCGAAGTAGTTTCTCTGCTACGTCAAATGAGCCACAGCACGTCCATGTCAATCGATGCATGCAGAACAGAACCCTACTTGCAACCTTGCAACCTATCGACATCGCCCAGCGGGTCGCTGAGGTGGTGACTAGTCTTCGCTATTGCGGAGTGACCATAGATCTTGGCGGAACTCACGATGACATGTATCCCGAACAGGCTGCTGATCCCGACGACGTGTTCATTGACCCTTATGACGACTCCGACAACTCCGACGACGACAGCGACAATGAAGACTCGTATCTTCGCGGTCAACCGGCATTTGCATGGGTTGCGCAAGGAGACCCTCAATGCACCACAGCGTTCTATTCTATTGAAAGAGGCGCATATGGTCGTGTCACTCTCCATGAAAAATCGAAGGCTGAAGCTGCAGTATTGATCCGCCAAGCACTCATGGAGTCCATCGACTACAATGGTTGGGATATTGACTCTCAGAAGAGTATGTTCTTTGCTTCCAACTCCTAAGAATATGAATACTGATCTTATGTATCATAGTTACTCCTTATGACTGAGCCTTTGCCCGTCCAATCCATTCGAAGCTATACCTAGCCTCAACTTCTAATGGCCCCTAGATCTCATTCACTCCCTCCCTTCCACTTTTCCTGTTGCAATTTACCAGAATTTGATCACCGCGGTCAAGTGATTGTAATTCCAGTTGACCAGTCATTTCCCGCTGGTATCTAATGGGTTATTCGTTGTCTCTTACTAACTACTTACCTCTACTTCTTATACGATATTGATATACAATGATACACTGCGTAATTTTCTATCAAGCTCTTCATTCTAGTGATAAGCAATAGGATGTGTATGCGCAAGGTCGCAGCGGACTAGTGCTTGCCCAAGGCTTGTAGTACTACAACTTGTACTGTGGATCTCCGCCGGATTGCCACAGGTGTATTGGAGTCACGTGCGAGTCGCGTACCTGGGGAAGTTACGGCGTGTTACGCGTTCGGACGCGTCAATTCTCGAAGCTTACACGAACGTGTGAGTAAGGTCTGTGAAGGAGACTATCCTCGAAGTACTAGCCACCTGAAGCCACCCACCACTCTTCTCTTCCTGCACCAGAATCAGCCAACGGTATCGCGTCCCCAGACTTCGGGAAAGGTCATGACCAAGAAGATGTAAGGATGACATTGTTCAGGTGGTGTAGACGGGTTTTTATCTTGACTTGGCTTGCAGAACCCTTGGCGACCCCGAGTCATCAAACTCACCAGTTTTGAACTTTTTCAGACAAGATCTGTTTCCCGATATGGTATACCATCACGTGCAGTTTCGCCGCTCCGGCGGCGACGGCGAAAATACACTGCATGTTTTCGTAAATAAGCACAGTAGGGCCGCATGTATGCGGCAAAGCCCGCTACCTTTATAATGCAATGCAACTTACGCCAGACGATAGTAGTTGGTCTCGTGCCCAGCCGTTCTCTCGCACCCCACCACCGCAGCGAACGTCTGGGGTAGTTTGGCTGAGGACCCCTACCTGACGGCCTCTCTTCGTGTAGCGCCCATTTGTAACGGTCACATCAGGCCTCGTGCCTGATGTCAAGTGGCGCTTCAAGATTGAGTTGCAAGATCTCGTCACGTGCAAAATACGACAACACATTGGTTTCCTTGCAAGCAACTCACAACGGTGCAAGGAACTAAACAAAACTGCACGCAGAGTGCTCAAATGTATGTTAGAGTTATTGGGAAAGAAAATGCATGCTATTTTGTATAGTAGTAGGAGCTGTATTGCCACAGATACCTGTCAATCCCTCACTTTTTGGCATTTCTGTCGCATTCGTTGAGTTTATTTTGCATCACACACTCAACGTTGTATTGTTGGTGTATGAAACTCAACATAGGTAAGAAATCAGGGCTTCAATGTACAAGACAATGCAAGAGGAGAGCAACAACCAACTTCGTGAATACCTGAAAAGGGAAAGATCTTGCAAGTCAATCTTGGAGCGCCAGGGGCAGATCAGCCACGAGGCTTGATGTGACCGTTACAAATGGGCGCTACACGAAGAGAGGCCGTCAGGTAGGGGTCCTCAGCCAAACTGCCCCAGACGCTCCTCGAGGAGCGGCTGGGAACGAGACCAATAGTAGTATCCGTATATGAACGACGAACAAAGGGACAACAGAAGTAAGTACTAGAGGTCACTGGCAGTAGGAGAGGACATCTACTTATATACCAAGAAATAGCAAGTTCTCTGCTAAAGGAGCACGCGATGCGCCAGAGAACTTGAAGACCGTAACGTCACTCCGAGTATGTACTCTTTTTCTAACATCCACGACTCACAGGCAGACAACCTTGAGCTCTGGTGGGCAAGAGGCCTAGGCAAGAGGCGGGAGCGGGAATGCCGCTGCGCGTGGGAAACTGAATGCACTTACATAAGACAACTGACTTATAAGGGAAAGAATCACGTGAACACGCCAGAATCCCGCAAAACCTGGCAGAAAGATGCGCTACAAGACCCACTACCTAAAGGTAGCGGGAATATTCGTTTGTCTGTCACGCCCTCACGATTCCTTTGGCTTTCTTGATCATGTTCAATTCCAACCTGGCCAACGATGTCTCTTAACCTCTGCACTACACCATACGAGACCGTCCCGCTACATCTGCCTACCGAGATTCATGGCCTCCCCATCAATGGACCCCGAACTCACAGACTCAGTACTCAGGCCTGAACCAAGGAGGTCATATCTTACCTCTCGATCTCGATCCAAATGACGACACGAACGCGTTCAACGCGTCCGGTACCCTCGCGGCTCGTTTGAATACAATGTAGAATCCGGTAAGTTCCCCTTCCCGGACCTTTGGGGTTCTCAAGCCGACATGCTTGAATGGCTGTGACGCGAAGAGGAACACGGTTTCGTGGAAACACTCACACCCCGCCATCTGTCCTCGGCAACTCCCTCACTGCCTCATAGATATGACCCCACTATAGATTACAAGGTGGACACGCCATTGTCGGCTCCTTCAAACACGCCTTGGACAGCTACTACAGACCCTTCGATGTCCACTACTGTGGTGGGTCTCTAGGCCTTCAAGTCATCTGTCTCCGAGTTGCCACTGCCAGTGCCAGCTTCACTCTCTCACCTTTCGTTGAATCAAAACCTGATGGCCGCTCAGTCGGGGACTTTCCCGTATGTTTCGCAGTACATGTGGGATCAGTCTGCATAGAACTTCATGTAAATATATTGTTGCATATGAACATTGAATAGATTACAAGCATGGAATTATGGCCTTGATAATTGACTTGAACTTTGAGTGACGTGTAGTGACGTGCACGTGCAATGTACGCTGCCAACGCACATATCACGGTCACATAGATAATCATATACCATTTTATGTTGAAATAATTCGGAGGGAGTACCGTCAATTCCGGCGGGACGCCGGTAAAAAGGGGAGCAATTATCACGTGCGCAAATCGAGCGCCCAGACCTTGTCTGAAAAAGTTAGCCAACTCAAACTCACCAGTCTTTCACACACCTCCTCCGACAGGATGGACGTCCAAACCCCACATCAACCTTGATATCCTGCTCTATATACTAGAAATCCTCCTGGCGCAGGATCGTCTCAAGGATTCAGTAAACCTGTTGCGAACTTCTCTTTCACTGTATGCAGCTGGTCTTCCGCATATCTCAAAGGACATCCACCTCGAACTCAACATGTCCAATAACACCGGTCGTAAGACACTCGCGTCTTTCTGCGACTTCTTCGAGGACGATTCCTTTTCGCGATGTCGCCATCTCAAATATCTCGATATCGAGACACGCGAAGGACACGCGAAGGAGACTCATCGGAGTATGGAGATGTTGATTATGGCCCGTCTCCCGAATTATATCGACTCGCCAATGTTTTCGAACATTGTACAAACCTCCATGCGCTCACACTGTTCAATAGCGCCATCGAACTGCTCACTTCTATCAACGAGATCCCAAGGGCTATGGGAAGCCTTTCTCGCCTTCGCCGCATTGATATATGCGGGGAGCCATCCCATCCATCCTTCTTGACAGAAGCCATCAGATTTGTCAAATTCATAACATCCCCTTTACTCTCGGTTTGTTTGGACAGCGGTATCTATCGCAAACAGGCTTCTTCTAGTGATAGCGTTCTATTGGACATGCTCAAACACCTGTCGCCGTCATTGGAATGTCCCGACGTTGCGTCCTTCAAGTGTGACTCGCGCATGGTCCAATTTGCCAAACTCAAGACCCTAATGGTCGAGCATCCCCTCGAGCAGGGGATTAATATCCTCATCTTGATATCCCCACTCTATAGTTTCGCGTCCGAATCAGTAACCTGGCGAAGCCTACGCTCTGTCGTTCAGCCAGTGCCCATTGGCCCGTTGCCAGTGCAATGCGATGTCGACGAAGGAAACTTTGAAGCTTGAAGCTTGAAGACCTGGACCACTGTGTCACGTACAACGTCCAAGATGGATACTCCATTCGTCAGATCAAGCATATACCGGCAGTACACTACTCGTACATACCGGATCCCGAATCCCTCACTTTGTGCGATTTTTGGAGTCTGCCAGGCCTGCGCCAAGCCGCTGCCATTAGTATTCATGTCACTTGCCAAATCTCGGACCGACCACGACCACGCACACAGACGCATATATACGAAACGAACTCAGTAGCGAAATTTGAGCAAGGAGCAAGGAGAAACCCCTCGGAGACGGAGAAATCGACGTACAAGAGGCAATCCGTGTCGAGAGCGATTCGCCAAATTCGCCGGTTGACGTTTCCTCGATCCCGAGTCTGATTTTGGGCAGTTGGTGACGTCCTCCCCTTCTAGCTGGATCTACATCCGTGGTGTACATGGCAAGGGAACACCTTTCAAGTTTCATGACCAAAAGCGAATCAAAAGAATATCACAACGCGACGATGAGGACGAAGAGTTCAAGTTACCTCGCGAGTGCGAATGTGACTGTAGTCTAGTAGAGACCTGGGGAGGAGACGACTTACACAGGTTTGGTTGAGAGAATTACTTGTAATGGCCTGTAATGGCCTGAATTGCCTGACTTGCCTGAATTGCCGGGATGAAAGTAATATAGTAATGTATCGACTTACGAGCTGAAGGAGCTGAAGGCAGCCAACTATTGAGTTGGATAGAACTTGAGCTTGAGAGATTCTGAGATAATAATTGCGTTCTACACTTCAACATTTTGTAGGATGATTGATTAACGTCTGGGGATACAATGTCGAGAGCCTGTATCGAGGGTATATAGTAGAGGCGAAGGCGGAGGCGGACAAGATGAAGATGGAGTTAAGAAGGGGACATCGACGAGTTCGAAAGGATACCTACATATATTAGCGATGCGTAGCTTACTGTAATACTCATCTATGTAATACGCAACGAGCCCGTACGCGTACGTGTGACACCACTTCTCTCTCATTAAGTTATTCATGAGTGATTGAGGGTCAATGACATACCTGTGAAATTCGCCGTTCTATCTCTCGTCTTCTGACTTCTGAATTTTATCTTCTTTTTTCTGTCTTCTGAAGCTGTCAGAGTTTGATAAGCCGATGACATAGCGTACCATTAAAGTTACGAATACTGTAAGCCAGGAGGGACGATCCCGATATTGCTCAATCGGGGTAACAGCTTGAAGTACAACGAGATACTGAATACCGAGAGCAGCCTGAGCACAATTCGGTCTTTCGGCTTCGGCATCGGATTTGGGCTTCGGACTGGAGGGCTGGAGGGAGGATACCCAAGTCCCACGTTCATGTCGTACAGTAAGTAACAAGCGTTGGCAACGTCGTGTCCGAACCTGAACGTTGAACGTTGAGCCTGATAAGTAAGTAACCCCTGAGTGCTCCGTGCTCCGTGCCCACATCCTCTCACCCTTGCATCCTCCGTTGACGAATGGAGGGCACGGAAGCTCCGGTGATTCCTCGTCAGGGCAGAGGTCAGGGTTGGAACGCCGACTGCGATCCAGGAATGTTGATCGATGAAAGTGCGAAGGCTTCGACTTGTGACTTGTGTGAACGGTGAGAGGTTCCTGGCAGTGGCTTCGATTCGCAATGAGCAACGAGGCCTGAGGCGAAAGGAAGCCTGAAGGGATATGGAAGGCATGTGAATACGAATAAGGGGGCTCGGAGGGAGGCAGATTAGACGTGTCTCGGTCCAGAACTCGAGTGTCCAAGGCTACATGCAGCAGACTCGTTGGAGGACGTACGCGAGCGAGCGAGGCGAGGGGATTGGTATTCCCATACATGCTTGGGGGAATGAAGAGACCGGTCGAGCCGCGGACGATGATATGGAAGGAGCAGGGAAGGTGTGTAAGGCAATTGGCCTTGGCGGGAAGCGATCGTCGATGGGCCTTGATGATCAGCTGGGATGGCAGAGATGGAGGTCGTGTGCTGAGCCAATAGTCGCGCGGCCGAGAATACAATAGTCGCGCGGCCGAGAATACAATAGTCGCGCGGCCGAGAGGGTACAAAAGTCGGCGATTGGCCGCCCGGCGCCGGCGGCCGACCGAGCCATATCAAACCAGCGACTTTTTTTCTCGAGTCCACTGCGGTGACCCCCGCCCTCGTCGTTGCCCGCGCAAGCCTAAGCCAACATATGGTCTTCTCCTCGCTGCCTAGGTGCGTCCCCGTGACGTCTCGGATGTGACTACCGAATGCTGACGGTGCAGGGGCAGCCCCACACACCCGATTGGCAACATTCTCCTTGGGCCACTTGCGTCTCTCCTCGTTGACACAGACAGACCTCCTTAGAACACACCTACCTGCTTGGACTCACCCGGATGGGATAAATCATCTCCTTCTTGCTCACAGGCTGGTGCACGCTTTGCCATACACTACTATATAATCCATCATGTACGCTCTCAAGACCCCCTCCTTCCTTCGCCCCTCTTCCCGCCCCTCCTCCCCCTCCCCCTCTCCAGACATGGGCGCACCAACAACAACAGAACGCCCCACCCGTTCCTCCATGCTCTCCTTCTCCACTTTCAAACGCACCGCATCGCCCCCCGCAAAGCCCGCTACGCCTGTCGTCCAAGACGGCTCTTATATGGAAGTCCTTAACCTGAAACTCAGCGAAGCCGTATCCAAGGCTCTCGTACACCCTTCGGGCACTGCCCCCGCTCATGAACTCTTGAATGGAAAATTACCCTTGCCGCCTGGCCGCGGAAGGGCTCTGGGCGACTTGATAGCTGCGTGAGTCACATCTGTCATCTCCATACCTCCGACTCCGACCCTAACACTTGCGCATGATGGTGCTAGAGAAATCAAAGCGTCTTCAGACAACGCCTACCTCCGCCGCGCCATCATCCGAACCCTCCACCGCCCCCTCTCCGTGCTCGTCACCAACATCTCAAGCTCCCTCCTCCCCTTACTCTCTTCCTCGTCCTTCCTCAACCCATCGGCGCCCACCCCTTCACAACCGACGAACAACACAACTCAGCTACATGCGTTGGGCTTGGCGACGTTTGCGGGAGAGTTGGTGGATGTGTTTGATGAACTTGGGTTGGGGGTGGAGGATGAGGGACGGGCTGATGGATCAGGGGTTGGGAGACAATTTGGAAGAGGAGATGCAGTTGGGGGACAGGGAGGACAGAGTGGGAGAGGAGATGGGTTACAAGGTGTCAAGAGGAGTTTGAGGTCTATCGTCGAGAGGGTCCTGGAACCCCTTTTGAACGCTATCAAGAATGAACTCATCGTGCATATCGATGCGTTGGAGTCTCCTACTTCGGCTGTCGTCTTCCCCAATCTCGGAACCAAAACTGGCGCAAACACCAAGTCTTCCGGCTCCACCAACAACCATTACAACAACAACACCAACTACTTGAATTCTCACTCAAACTCTCACTCTCACTCAAACAACCCAAACAACAATCAGAACGGAACGACAGTAATCCACCCAACGATAATCCACCTCCAACACATCCTCCCTCTCTACGTCCGTACACTCACTCGGTACGCTACCACCCGGACTTCGGAGGTTTATCTTACGAGGTTTGTATTGGCGGTTATTTGGCGCGCTTTGGTTGCGTTGGCGAATAGGCCGAGTGTTGGGGGAACTTCGATATCAAGGGTGCCGTCGTCGCCTTCGCTTTCACCTGTGGGAGGCATAGGTGGGATTAGTGGTGGTAATGGTGTAGGGAATGGACAAGGTGCAGGTGGACAAGGTGGTGTAGGGAAGACGGCAGGGAAGTTGAAAACCCCACCGACGACTCCACCTCCTAGTCGCTTCACCTTGAAGTTGCCCAGTTCGAGGCCTCCTTCGCCGACTTTTTCTGCTGGTTCTGGGTCTTCTGATGGGAGTTCCTCCAATCACCCCTCTTCCTCCCCCCTCTCTTCCTCCCCCCTCTCTTCCTTCTCCTCGAATTCTTCCTCTCACCCCCATAACCCAACCCAACCAACCCCCCACACAGACGCATTCGCCCTATACACCCTCCTCCATACCCTCCTCCCTCGCCCGTCCCCTCAGAACCTAAACGCGGTGGAAGCTGTGGAGGATGCGTTTGGTGCGCTTTGGGGGTTGGTTGGGCTTTTGGGGTTTGTTGGGGGGCGGGGGAGGGGTGGTGGTGTAGGGAACGCGCACTTTAACCCCCGCCCGAACGGAAACAACAACTCCAACACCTCCTGCACCTCCTTCAACGATTCGGAAAGAAGGGGAGGGGAGAAGCCCAGTTTGGAAGAAGAACTGGCACACGTGACTCGGGACGTCCCGAGTTTGATCGCGTTGCCTGTCGTGTTGAGGGCTTTTGTGTGGCCTTTTTTGGGGTTGGGTGGTTGTCTCGTTAATGGTGGTCTTGGTGGGAACAACAATCTCAATGGCGGTGTTAATAATTTCAATGCTCTCAACGGGAACGTTAATGGCCACGGGAATGGCAACGGGAACGTTGGCGGAAACGGAAACGTCAATGGCAATCACGGCGCGAACTTGGGTGCTGGTGCTGGAGGAAACCAGCAAGGTGTGGGGGAGAAGAGGTTCGAACAGGCTACGACCTCCTTGGGTGCTTCGGCTCTTCATCTTTCTGTCCCTCCTGCTGCTTCTGGTGTTTCTGGTGTTTCCAACGCGTCGACGTTGACTTTGAACTCGAACTCGAACGCGACGTTGAACGGGTCAAGTGATACGTTGAACGGCTCGAGCACTACGTTGAATGGGTCGAGCACTACGCTCAACTCCAACTCGAAGACTTCGACACCAACCCTCTCGCCTTCATCTTCCCTCTCCACCCTATCCTCATCCGTAAACTATACCCAACAACAACCCACCCAAAAAGAACGCCCAATCTCATCCCTCCTCGGCCTCTCCGAACACATCTACCGTGCCCAATGTATACCGGGTTTCAGTAGGGCGGAGGCGTGTACCGTTGCGGTGTGTGGACGGGTGTTGGAGGTTTTGGGGAGGGAGGTTGGGAGGGTTGAGAGGGGTGTTGCTGCGTTGGGGGTTGGTGCGTCGAACTCGGCGGCGTCGAACTTCTCTGCGTTGGGCGCGGGGAACTCTGCGTCGAACGCTACGAACGCGTCGGCTTACACCTCCGCAACACTCATCGAGTACGAAACCAAGCTAAACGAAGCGAAAGCAGCTCTACGGTGGCTCGAACGGGAGTTGGCGATCGTCGTTGCTGAGCAGTCTGAGCAGGAGGAGGAGGAGGAGGAGGAGGAGGAGGAGGAGTTGGCGAGGACACGGTCGCAGTTCCGGTGTCAGGGTCCGGCACAGGCGCAGGTTCGTGCACAGGTTCAGTCTCAGGGTGTGGCGCAGGTGCAGAACCAAACGCAGGCTCAGAACCAAACGCAGAACCAGGCGCGGAATCAGAGTCAATGTCGAGGAGGTGGTAGAGAGGGTATGAAGTACGGATACCCTGCGAACGGAGGTGGGAGTGCGGGTGCGGGGTATGGAAATGGGGGAGGGTATGGAAATGTGGGGATGGGTGTGGGCGCCGGCGTGAGGGGGAGTAGGTACTTGCATTGACTATATGGCCTTGCGCTTGCGTGTTTTTGTTCCTGTTCATGGTTGCGTTCGTGGTTCGAGTTTGGGTGTGCTATTTTGTGTGAGTGTTTGCGTTCGGACTGTCGATATTTGTTTGTGGAGTGGTTGTGTTTGCGTTTGGAGTTTGAGTGTTTGGAATGGTCATCACTATCTTTATCTTCTCCTTCCTCTTCGTCTTTGTCTACATGTTCGACACCTTACCTACGTTCGATTAATGATTTTTCTCAACCTTCAGCTACTACGGTGTAGATACGGATATAGATTTGGATATAGATATGGCTATAGATGGATGTAGACGGTTTGGTCGAGTGCAACAGTGCAATCATATCTATTCATTTTTTGCGCGATGTGAGATGGAAGAGTGTTTATCGAGGTGTACATGTATTGTCTTCCATTGTAGAGAATGACTCTTCTCTAGATCTGGAATGACTGTCTTCTCTGAAGCTTTGTCACAGTGGAGAGTATCCTCGGATTTACCGCAGACCTCACCCGCGAGGTCGAGTTGGTGGTGGTGGTGAGCGATGTTTATGCTTGCGATGCATATTGTCAAGGTTAGTAGGTTACGATACACATTTGTGAAGATCCAACATCAAACATCGAGCCAAATGAATCATCTGTAAAATCAATTCGCTTCAGTATGTACGTAGAAACCAAGTCTTGATTTCACCATTAGTGCAAGCAGAATCATACACGACCTCTACCCGCCTTGGTGCCTTTGTCTACTAGTACCTCGACGAATCGCCCTATTAGTATTACGCGTTGCCACTAGTTATTAGTACTAGTACGCAAGACCTCATCACTCCATCTCCCCACCCACCACCTACACATCCCCTTCCGTATCGCAAGCTGTTCCCTATCCAACCCACCTCCTCTTACCTCCATACTTCCCTTCCACTCTTTCTCATTCTCCCCACCTCCCTCCCCACCCTCAACCCAAACCAACCCTCGCCTCTCTCCCTCCCTCAAAAACCTCTCACAAACCTCCACAGCCGTATACTTCCCCGCAGCGACGTACGTCTTCGCCTCACCCGTCCGAGCAAGGAGAGAAGTAAGTGAAGAGAGGAGGAGGGCGTGGGAGGAGTCGAAGTGGAGGACGTCGGAGAGGATGAGGGTTGCGTAGCCTGCGTGGTGTGGGGTTAGGTCTCTGGTGGTGAGTTGGTTTTAGATCAGTGCGAGGTAGTTATGGTGTCTCGGGCTCCGAAGCGAGATCGAAGTGAGAGTTTGGTTAAACGTACAGTAAAGAAGAGGTATCACTCCCCCATTCGTATCCCACACACCGAACCTCACACCCTGGAGTCACAGCACCTCGGTTACGCTCAACGTTCCCCCTCAAGTTCCCGAGGATAGTCTCGTCAGGATAGTCGGTGATGACGACCAATCGGGGAGGGTCTGGGAGAGTCGAGCTGAGGAGGGAAGGGAGGGCGCAGCCTGCTCCCAATTCGATCACTGGCGAGGAAGTGAGTATTTGTGTATTGAATACCGAAGTGTGATTGAGAATGATGAGGAATAAGACGAACTTGTGGTACCGGATACGGGGATGAGACCACGCTCTATACGTTCGGCGAGGAGGAGGGAAGGCGAGAAGAGGTGGTCTGCGAGGAGCGTATTCGCCTTTACTGGTTCGTCCTCGAATCAGCCACAATCTCTTGCGTACTTCATCAAATTGTAGAGTATCTCTCACCTTCCCTTCCTAAGACATGAAATCAATGTTATTTTCAGAAGGTTCACAAAAGGTGTTCAGAGCATTACCTTTGGTGCAGTGGTCAGAACGAGGGGACCATACCGAATCGTCTCGTCCTCTTCGACTTCGTCCCCAAACAAATGAATCGTGTCGTTCAGGATGTCGTCCATTTTCGTTGCGTCCATGCTCACTCTCGCCCTCTGTACTAACGGAGACTAATCACAGACAAAGAGAATCTGAGAGAAGAGAAGACGGCAGAGAAGAAGTTGAAGGCGAAGACCCTTGGTAAAGAAAGAATCGAGATTAGTCTGATTAGATGTAGATCTGGACAAAGATGGGAATTTTGATGAAGCTTTGAGGGTGCCACGAGGCTATTGAACGCTATTGGCGGCGGTGACGCGATCACGTGGGCTCGGTGGATCCGTTTTCGTTCCACTCCTATGTCGCGCAAAAAACAAAAACTAACGATGGCAATTCATCGACTCCAATTTGAAGAAATATTTCGCCAGGTCTATTGCCCTGACTCGGATTACAGGTGTTCATGTGGGCTTTTGATCTACCTGTTCCGCAAGGCTGCTAAGGATCTCTAGGCGATATCTGGACATGGTCTGAAAATCGTAACATCATATGACCCCATTAGTTAGTAATAGTCATATATATAAACTGCCAAAACGTACCTTCGATCATGTCTCCCCTGCCACAGCTCGAGAGGTTGTCTTTTGGTGCTAGCAGCTATCACAATATCCAGACTCGGCACGATGTTAGAGAATGGAGGCGTTTGGGATGGTGTCGTCAATACCCCGGACCGCACGTCAGATTGCCGGAAGTACGATAGGAGCTTGTACCGTTTCTTGTCCACTGTCAAGGAGAAGGTCTATTGCACGAACAATGATTGTACGTACCGAACTTCATGAACGAATGACTTCACTCGTTTCACGAAACCATCTTGTATCAACCCTTTTCGGTCTGATAAGGGTCCAGACATACAACGATCTATACGTGATAGGTGTTCCGGAGCGTCCGGGGCTTGATGTCTGACGGATCTCCGCGACGCCTCTTCCGTTCAACGGGGTCACTGATGGACGCATTGCGATACACCGACTTTCAATTCGCCCTGTCAGAATTCGTCAGCAACTTCTGAGATCCCACAAATGAATCAAGAATCGAACGGATACGCACGTAACTCCCATGTATCCTGGAATACGACCAACAGGACCCATCCATCCAACGAGATATACCAATAGACGAACACCGTACCGCTTCGAGTCAACTCTCTGTTGTTCTCGGACATCGAGCGTACGGACCACTTCAGGGTACATATCACGTCTCACTGCCTCGATGATCATCAGCGCGTCGTCTGTGGTTTCTGTCCATGAGAATTGGGATGCGGCGCCCGGGTCGTTTACTGCTTTTCCGTTCAGGGGGAAGGCAGGACGCCTCGTGCCCGCGGTACCAGCAGATTCGGAACCCATGAACGTTAAGCATCGAAATTTGCTCCGTATTTAACTGGATGTGAGGAAAATCTGAATCCGCCACTTGCGCAGAAGGCGTGGCACTTAGCCTAACTTAGCCCTGAAATTCTTTACGTTGCCATCCGGCGGCGAAACAATTAGGCCTATTGATTCATTGACAGGTTGTGACGAACCACGCAAAGAGCAACTGGGTTAGCATCTTTGACTCCATTGACAAAGGGCAACAGTCGCATACCATCTCAGGTATGGCACTTACCACTGAATCAGAATAGCCCTGGAACACTTACCAGTGTGCGAGTTGTTGAACTCGTCAACGGAACCATGCAGCATAACGATACATTCCAAATCTATGGTATCCCATACAAATCACAGTGCCGTCTCCTGCCTCAAGAAGAATCCTTGCATCGATACGATCAAATTGATCACGACCCACCGAACCTAGCCAATCTCCTTCTCCTCATCTCCTCAAAGTCAATTGATTCAGCGGCAGAACCTGTATCCGCTTCCGACTCTGTCTCTGTCTCCGGTTCGGTCTCGGCTGACGGCTCTCGTTCCCTTTGAGGTTCAGGTTGAGATGGAGGTTGTGGTTGGGAAGCAGCAGAAGGAGGAAGGGAAGGTTGACGTTGAGGGCGCGGAGGTGTACTCGGTAACCGGAACCCGGGAGGGACAGTTTCGAGCGAAGCTCTCAGTGCAGCTTGTAGTTCTGCATCTTCGTCATCGTAGACTCTGTTATCGGCCCCTCTCGATCCTAGTCCTTGCGCTAGTCCCGGTCGAGCAGTATCCGGTGGAACATCATGTGTTTCGAGCGCATCCACGAACTCTTCGTCGTCATCGTCATCATCGCCTTTTTCGAACAACCCATCATCGTCGACAGCACCACTTTGAGCCTCATGCAACCTTCTACTCTCCTCAATCGCCCTCCTGAGCTCCTCCTCTTCCCGTTCCTGCGCGGTCTGTCGTCTCTGTCCTGTGATCCGAGATCGCATTTCTTCCTCTTCGAACGTCTCCTGCATCGCCATCTGTTGTTGACGCATCATACGCTCCATCATAGCTTGTCCCCTCCTCCGACTAGCTTCTACTGGGTCAAGAGCTGGTATCGGGTCAGAGGGTACAGCGAAACGGTTGGTTTGTGGCCTTGCGAAAGGTCGGCTGGGATGATAGTCTTCATCGTCATCTTCGTCCATTTCTTCGGGTTCTTCTACCGTATATCGACGAGAAGGTTGTCCTTGAGTTGGGGTACGAGTACCACTCGCATGGGCAGACGAAGAACCGGGCGCATGAATAGGTACGGTAAAGGAACGTCCCTGTGGGGGTAACCTCGGAGGTTCAGCGAAAGGGGCACTATGCGTTCGGTGAGGCGTATATTGTTCAAATTGAGCGTCGCCCATGAGTGAAGCCTGAAGTGCTGCCTGAAGCTCCATATCCTCATCTTCCAGACCTTCCATTTCCGGAACGGATTGATGGGCCGAAGACGATGCAGGACCCGAACTTGAGCTAGATCTGGCTTTGGAATAAAAAGATGAGGCTGGTTCGTCAGGAATGGATGCCGCTAGTTCATCGGCTTCTGTACGAGCGAGTGGAGGGGAGGTTGTTGGATCTGTTGGGAGCACGGCAAATACCGAGTAGCCTGTAGATAATCACTTAGCATTCGGAAAACAGATTCTTTACCCCTGGTCCAAACGGAATGCAAAATATCTCGATATACATTCCTTGCACTCCATGGGATTTGGGATAGATGCGCGAAACGACCTCTTACCTTCTTGTTCTGCTTGTTGCAAGAACATACCAAGGTAAAGTTTCCCAACCCATTGAGGTTCAGGAAGCATAGAGTCAAGATTAAACCAGTGGCCTTCTCCGGGGTCCGTACTAGGGTCAGAAGTTATCGCTCCGAATCGCCGAAGAGTATACCAGTGCTGATTGCTATTCAGAATGAATGCTATTTGTGTGCTACGGCCCCTGTGAGCTCCTCTGCTCGTAAAGGACGACAAGGTAAATAACGCACTGAGGCTGATCATGAAAAGGTTTCATCGCTTCACTTCGCCAGGGGACGAGTCTAATGAAAATATATCACGCATTAGTGGTTGGTGCGATTGGAGATTGTTGTGGCGTACATACGTTAGACCCATAACTTGTAAGGCTCGCTCAATGACTTGTACAGAGAAAAATCCTGTATCATCCATATTCGAACTGGTCCTTCGGGTGTCTTCCCTGACATCCTGTTCCAGTGTATCGAGATGCCTCGCAATCTCGGACAAATCCACGGCAGAGAACTATTGCGACGGTGAGTAAATATGAGAACAGTATGGTCAGCATACTTCACTCACGTAGTTACCCTCTACAATGGTCAACGGTTAGTCCTCTTGAATCAACTAGACGAAGGCAGAAACATACGCAATAACGCATTCAGAGCATGTTGTGCGCAGAGCATCGATCCGGGCTGTTGTTTCTCATGATATATAAGAGGTGCAAGACTTTGTATGGACGCCATTGTTACTGTATCTTCGTTTTGAGTTCCAGGGGATAGATGGTGGTAGTTATCGAGCGAAATTGCAAAGTGGCTGATTTGGCCCTAAAAAGGGTGGAGAAGGACTGAAGTACTGACGCGTCGCGTCCGCGTCCTTCGATAGTGAATGGTGCCCGGGGTCCCGCCTTACGCGTCGCTGCTGGTACTCGGGGTCTGAAGTATCCAGATATTTTGCAACTCTACCTTCACGTTCACTTGAGGTGTCTTCTACGCTGAGCTTCACACTGCTTCACACTTGAGAAAATTCTGGAAGAGATGGCGGATCCTGAGGAGGAGATGCGCAAAAACGAAGGGAAACAGTCCTAGTGCGGCACTACATCACGTGCCTTCCAAATCTCTACTTATCCGAGCGCCTTAGCGCGTAATTCAAGCAGAACTACAGCTCCGTAAATAACGCGAGGAACTTAGCAATGGTTATGAACGCCCGGTTGAAAACTGCTAATTAACAGGGTTAAGAATTGGGGGTGGGGGTAAGCCCAGTTATTAGCATATGGTTGCATACAGCTGAGGGAGGGCGCCTTTGCCCGGCAAGACCGTATAAGGTCCCATACTTACTATGTTCTTATAGTCCCCAACTCCTACAAAACAACTTGAAGTAATCTAAGTATTATCCGGTAGGAAACTGACTTCCTGCGCAAGTTCAACTTGAATTCCATCGCAAATTATTTTAGGGCTTGACAGCAAGTTAGCCACCTCAGTTTCAATGATAGCGGGGCCAATGATACATCAACATTAGCCAGCCTAAAAGACTGGGCACATGAAGGCATGTCCCTTCAGCCTTGCAAAGTTGCAGTAAGTGAAGTTATTACTGACCCGGTCCAACTTCCCCCTACTGGCAGGCTCGGTCATTTCCATTAAAATGGACAGTCAGAGACACAAAGTGGACATTCTCGTGCATTTCTAGAGGCAAAAAACGTTGTTTGACTTGTTTGAAAAACATTTTTTGTGCGGGTTAAAAATGTGTTAATAACATAGCATTTCGGTCGAGTTAAAAATTCCCAGGATCGCTACCTGCTAATTAGCAGCGCTAAAAACCCATTTTGGATTCTTTACGGAGCTGTAAGCAGAACACAACCTCCACCAACTGCAGCTTGCGCCAGACAAGGCCCCTCACCACTTTATTCTCAGTATACCCGGCCTTCTCGAGCTACGTGACCATGTATCCCAGGATATCCTCCCGCTTTCTTTCGATATCATGTTTGCTGTGCCTTCTCAGCATGCTCGCGTCTGCACAGGAGGACAAACCATTCGACTGCTACGTCAGTATTGGGGAGCTGAAATATGACCTGCATTCAGCTTCGGGGGAACACACGGCCTCTCGAGAGCGGGACTCACCGCCTACGAGATACCGTGATGCAGTGAGGTTCAATCTCTGCGAGGACCTAAAACCACAAGACGGCATTGCGTCCGAAGATCAGGTATGTTGCTGTGTTTGGTACATGATGTCGAAGCCTGTGGGACATGCATTCTGAGTCTTGTGCTTCGGCCAGTGTCCGTCAGGGACGCGGGCGTGTCTGACCAAAACTAATCTGAAAGGACAAGAAGACAGCCGGATAACAGCCGTTATTCCAATAGGCAACTCTACCGGCGTGGAATCTTCTCGGTTGTCATGTGAGTCACTCCATGCTCTTTCACATACTCTTCTTCGCTTTGTATTCGCCGCTTACAGTGCTCTTCAATAGCACCCAAGGGTCTACAACTCACATTTCACGGCTCGTCATATCCAAGTCTATCGTCACCCGAACCCGTGCCACAATCCTTCACAATCAAATTACTTTGCTCAACCGAGGAATCCAGTCCTCAGTTCGACTCGTATGACGGAAAGGAGGTCAAGGTAGAATGGAGTGTACCCGCAGCATGTGGAATGGGCAGTCCACCTAGCGATGACAAGCCTTCGGGCGGAGACGAGAAGACGCCTGAAGAGGAAACGGTGGGTTCTGGCATAGGCTATTTCTTCTTACTGTAAGTGTCTCTATACTGGCCCCGTACGGCACTCTGACATCGTACAGACTATTCCTGGCATTCGTGGCGTATTTCGCTTTGGGTGCATACTACAATTACTCAACATACGGCGCAACAGGTGCAGACCTAATACCGTACGTTCACTTCTTCCACTCACACGATCGTAAATTCACACTTGACCTGGGAACAGACATCGCGATTTCTGGCGCGAAGTTCCATACATGCTTCGGGACGTCGTCTCCCATTTATGCTCCTCCTTCCGACCAGGTAGCTCAAGTAGAGGGGGGTACATTGCGGTGTAATACACTTTTGAGGGACTTTTACGTAGGATGTTAACTTTCGACTCTCGTTTGTGGTAGGTTGTATATGCTCGGTTAATAGCTCTTTATCCCATATCACCTTTTTCTTCGGTGTTTTTGCTGATTTTACTCCATGGGGCAACTTTATCCCGTGGTCCTGGTCTTTGGCTCGGTGAAGACAGTGTGATATGCACCGCTGCTATTGACGTCGTATTCAGCGTTTGCTCACCCTTCTCATCCACTTCCACCCCTCCGATGACCTGCGCAGTATGATTTCATGCTACGTCGTACCCATGTGCATTGCGTAGTACCAAATCTGAGTCTACCGGTATGTCATGCGATTTCAACGCAAGACGGATGCTATGGAGTGCACGCTGCTCTTCGTTCTGTACTCCTCGTAGTTTCCCTCAGACTTGTCAATTTCTCTTTTGTTTGAGCCTCGTGTACAGCACAAGTATAACCTCGTTCTGCGTTGCCGAGTTGGTGTGTTATTAGGTTTGATCTCCTTTAGAAACACCGCGAGCACTGCGGCGGTGCCGACTAAATAACCATAACTGGGCGCAGTGCGCACGACTCATACTTACATATGTGGGAGCACCCTGCGTAACCGTTGCTTCCCCCTCATCCATACACATCATCTTTGTTCCCCTATCACAGACTCCAGTGTACGAAAGCTGGTGAGTCAAGTAGAGTCATATATTTGGTTCATTTTAGTGAAGCCGTGGGCCGGTCGCGGTTGAATGACAGCATGGCGAGACACAAGGCTGCGTATGTTGTTACAGTGGGCAAGATTCCAGGCGTATATCACGACTGGTGAGTAATAGTCTCTCCCCATGGCGACTATCACGAGATTCGGAGTATCTGTCGTACGAAAACAATGCCAATTGCGTCGCTCTTCATATATTCATAGGTGGACAGCAGCGCCCAACGTCATTGGCGTCCCCGGCGCAATACACAGGGGATATTCAACCATTGCAGAAGCCAGACGGGCATATCGCGATGCTTACAATGAGGGACAAGTCAAAGTAATAAACACGGATGACCCAGGTCCTGACGGGGATTTGGACGCGAACCCAAGACCCCCTTCCCCTGCTCCCGACTCTGACATGGACGATGTCCCCCCTCGCCGAAATCCTGGAAGTAGGGGGTCGTCCAGGGTCTCGGGGGTCGTCAGCCAGGCTAGTACAGCTAGGCCAATCGCGAGCACGAGTCGCGCAGGGGGAAACCGTCAAAATAACTCTCCCCAAAATGGCCGTCCTGGTCCAACTGCGTCGCAGCGCAGATCTCCTTCTGGGGTCACTGCGAATCCCACGGCGCATGCGCAAACCTCGGGCTCCGCACCTCCTTCAGGGGAAACGAATAAGCATGCTTTGGCACGATCGTCTGTTTCCCCTGATAGGATGCAGAGTACCAGTGCTTCCGCTTCCAGCACCGGTGCGCGCAAGAGTGCTACGCAGCCCAAAGGGACTATATCCACTAAGCTTCAGGGGAAACAGAAGGCTGCTTCACATTCGTCACTTTCCTCACCTTCTACTGAGATCACGCAAATCGACTTATCGTTGTCTAACCTGAAGCTGGGCGGCCCGGCGCCATTACTCACGTCGCCACCTTCAAGGACTTCGTCTGAGGGTACTGTTATCCTTCGAGTGTATGGACGTACTTCTGGGACGCCTCCTTCTTCATCTTCTGACTCAATAACGAGGACTAGTAGTGGTGCAACTGGATTCAAAGCACCAAACCAAACTGGTACCCATACGAGAGCACATTCATCTTCGTTGTCCTCACCCGCTAAGGGAGTGGCGTCGTACCAGAAAATGCGGACCAAAAATACTTCTCATTCATTGGGAAGGACTTCTTCTGAACCACTACCTTCGAGAAGTACCGCATCTTCATCCAAGGCTGAGGGGAGCATGTACCTTTCTCCACGATCCATCTTGACAACGGCGTCCCAGATTAGAGCGAAGACAGAACGCTCTCAACCAGTCAATACCGGGTCTACCTCTGCTCGTTCACCAGCTGCATCCAGGCGTAGCGACCCTACCTGGTCACCTCGTACAGAAGTCACTTACGCAGAACCTGCCGCCTCTGACGAAAGACCGCACTCCCCGGTATTGTCTGACTTATCTCATGCAACCGAATCATCCGGCCATGATACATTTGTGACCCCTCCTTCCTCCCCTTCAGTAAGATCTCCTACCCTCGTCCATGACCACAGCCCAGCAATCTCCAGACATGGCGGCCAAAGTTCCCGACTCGGAATGTCTGGGATTAACTCGCCTACTCAAAGCTCAACAATCAACGTGGAGATGATGGAACGCACTGCTTCCAATACTAAATCAACCAACAGCAACATGAGTAGTCCATCCTATGTAAGCTATCGTGACCGTTCGGTGAGGGCTGCGAGTCATAGCAGTGGCGAACACACTGGGGTTGCCAGCGAGACCGTCCGTCGGACGTACTCCGATGCTCAGATTCAGACGGAGGATCGCCGCAGGGACGCAAGTATTGCCTCTGCTTCTACCTCGGGCAGAAGCTCCAAATCGTCCTCGACCAATGCTAGTCATGCGCGTAGTCCCCGTTCCGCCTCTACACAGTCTCATCATCTCTGCGATGCCTGTCATCAACCTATCCAGATTAGATCGCCTCAGCCAAGTACTACCAGAGCACCCACAACCACAGGAGGGGATACCGTTCCTGCCACACCAGTCATGCCAGCTCAGCCTCTCGTTCAAGGAAACGTAGAACAATCTGCGTTTGGGTTGTACAACGCTTTGGGGTTAAGTCAGAGCATGTATGTACCCCATATGGTACATGATTCAACCTTTGATCCTCGTTCGCCGATCTCAAGGAGCACTACGCTCCCCGCAAAGTGAGTGGGCAGTGATATACTGGTGCTTTCTATGTCTGGTGACCCTGTATAATTCTACAGCTCTCCGTCGTTTGGTCGTCCTTCACCACGCATGCTATTTGAAGGCCGGACTGTTCCTCCTTTCATTGAATCCACTTGAACGTTTCAATCTTTATCTCTATGTAGAATCTTGATATAATGTATCTAAATAATACAGTATTGAGACCAATTGGATGAAATTGGATGCACGAAAGGAAAATGTTAAAATGGTGTGAATTCAAAGGCCAAAAAAAACAACCGAAACAAACATGGACATGTCCGGGATTGAACCGGACCCCTCTCGCAAGCACTGCCTGACGGCGGATGCTAAGCGAGCGTGATAACCAACTACACCACATGCCCTTATAACAACAGCCGTTCCTCCTCGTCAGAGTCAACAGCACAGCGAATTCCCTCAACAACCGCTGAATGGCCTCCAGGTATGAAATAACTTTCTAGATCTTCAAAGCTCAATTCCGAAACTCAGGGTTATCGAGATATGAGGAAGGGATTCGCGCGGACTTGAACAGGTCTAAAATTAACAGGTTTACATAGGCTCACGATTCTATGATTCTATTTATGCGGAGTAGCGCAGTGATTCAGGCTGTACTACTCTACTACTATAATGGCCAAGACGTAGTAGTATATGAGAATGTCCGGGAGAAGGTCCAACGTAATGAGGATGTTTGACAACGATCATGGCAACGTGAGCAACTAGGACTGAGTTTCATCATGTAGTCGTTACCGGCCGCGCTCACACCGACCTTAAACAAATCAGTCGTAAGGTGTTGCTATTGTTCAAGTTCCACCATCAGTATTCACGCAGATTGAGCCCAGTTATCAAACTTACTTCTACCGGTGTTGTAAGCCCAGTGATAGTAATCGAGGTTCACCATTCGCGCTTGGCGTATTAAACTCTTGTGCAAACTCCCTTGTTGCTCTTCAAGGAGTATCGCTCCGTCGTCGCCTCTTTCGATCGTGATGAAGGTCGACCAGCCGTAGGTATTAAGACCGATATTAGAGGACTCGAAGTGGGATTGGGGATCATAGATCCCATTGAACTCGTTGACGGAGGTGGTGCAGCCAAATTGGCGAAGGCTGGGTATTGCTCGAGAAACTTTCTGAGCAACGTCCAATGGTTTGAGGTTGTTGATATAGCTGCCGAGCTGCATGAATCTGAACACATAATCTCGCCCAAGAATGTTCGAGCCCTCCTCCCAGCGAGACTGTCCCCAATACCCGCACCATTCAATTGTGAGCGCGAGATATGTTAGCGGAGCAGATCCTACAAGCTGCAAAATGTTATCCTGATGGAGGGTGCAATTAGTGAATTTCTTGGGACAGGGCAAGATAGGATAGAACTGACCAAGAGGTCTTCCTGAGAGAGCACTTTCTCAATGGAGACCTTGAGATCGAGATGTGTGATGAGGCCCGTAGGCGGTATGATGAATGGTGGGGCCTCGAGATTGAAACTTTTCGTAGTGATTTGAACGGTAGCAGCGGAAGCGCTGCAGTCCTGCAGCACTGTTCTCCATAACGGCAACTGTCCTTCATTCAAGAATCCACCCAATTGGACATGTCGGACAGGACAGTTTATGGCAAGACCATACAGTGCAAAGATATCTCCTGCGCGCACGGTATCGAGGGACGCCCAACGTCGAATCTCCTGGTTCTGAAGGTTTCGTTCGCGTTCTGCTTGGAGGCTCCTCCAATGCTGACTCTGATGACTTGTATTCGTCTGCAGCTCGGACAACAACACATCGGAATGCGACAAATGACCACAGGAAACGTACTGGAGCTTCGGAAACACGTGTACCAAGGGATCGACGCTGAGATTGTTGAATTGATACTGGGTGATGAAGGTTTTGAGATTTGGGTATATCACATTCATTGCGGCATTGAAACCCGAACTCGGGATGTGCAAGAGTTCAAGAGACGATACTATTTCCTTTGGAAGCGATTCCATATCATAAGGGACGATCGCGCCATAGTTAAGATCCCACTCGGTTCCGCCGTTTCGCAGGCTCAAACTGACCAAGGACGAGGGGGATAGACGTTGCAAGACTATAAGGGCCGGTCTGAGATCGTTATCCTTTTCATATGTATCTATGTGCCGGAGAGATGGCAGTGTACTTATGGCTTCGAAAACCTCCGGAACGAGCGCGTGGAACCAGTAGGAAAGACCATGCAATGATAGACGTGCCAGGCTGGTGCACTTTCGGAGTACGCAAGCTAATCGAGGAAGAAGTGGGGCAAGATCGACGTAACGTTGGAAGCCCTCCACGGAAATGCACAAGGAACGCATATAGCGACAACGTGCGTACTCGTCGACCTCCAAGAAGTCACAGAAGGACGCCACTTTCTGGCCATTCGATTCTTCCAACTGTAGTCGAACGTGCCTTGTGAAGTGAGGGCAACCGCCGAGATACAAGGAGCGACATGTCCGCATAAGCTGCCATTCGCCCGACTGAGGTAGAAATTCCATGACGTGAAGAAGCGTGTCGAAATTCAGTCGTTGTACATGGTGGTCCACGCGTGTACTGCTCGATTCTACCATGATGACCTTGCCGGTGAAAGAGCGGATACAAATATGGTTGATGGGCTTGATAGAACGTGGAAAGCTAAAGTGGTTGTATACAGATTCAAGGTGGTTTAGAGTAGGGTTTCAACTCTGAGTAGGGACGAACGAACCTGGTAGTGAACAAGACACTGGATATACATCCGGGTCGCTGTGTAGATGTGATAGCTGTATTTATACGCCGACCACCACACTGGACAAAGGAAGACGAGAGGTTAAGACAAAGCTTAAGACAATCGGTCAACAAAGCTTTGACCAGATTATCAAGGCGCAAAGAGTAAAGGTCGAATTTGGCTGGTCGCCACATCGCGCCACCTCGTATACCATTGACCGTCTGACAATGTCATTGTCACAACCATGCCAAAATGTCTGCTGAATGGATGAAAGCGACCTGTCAAAAGCAGCCTGGCCACTCCGACTAGCGGTCGACGCACCAATAAAACAAAGCGACGTTGATGTCTTGTGTTCCGATGGTGCATGTGCTCAACAAAGCTGCATCATAATTCTGGAGTTTCAGGACAGTTCAGTAGTACTCTACCCAGTCTACGAATTTTGCAGGGGGGGGGGGGGCAGCCGTTAAATGCAGCCTCAAAAGTATGCTCTGGAGCGACACGCCGCTGGTAGATCTGTTTCCCGGGGTGGGGGTTTTTTATTGCGCGGATCAATGGCGAACACAAACCCACGTCGATGGGATAGCATAGGTTGGAGGCTTCGAATAGGCGCAGCGAGTGAACTGTATTCATCAATCCGAGAGACAATTGAGCGAAAGACTATAGATTGCTGTTAGCCATTATACACCAGTGTAATCTAGTTATGATGGGGGGTGGCTAAGCGAGAGTCAAGATTCAACACGAACCTGACTCGAGAAATGGAAACTCACTGTTATCCACATTAGTGATGTTTAGTCGTGTCTGGCCGATTTCAAACATTCAGCATCGACCATCTTTTCGCGTATCTTCACATCTTTCTTTGCCTCCTTCGATAGCTGTCGCAGCGATATCGTTTGCCCAGAATCACGTTCGGTCCTCGTAATCTCCCAGAACGTTTTGCTCAGCTTCGGGACGGTCTCGGTATCAACTCCCAAGGCAACCAAATCGAGTTTCTTGCTCACTCCAAGGTAGCGAAGAGTGCGAATTGACGTTGCCAGGTTGCAGATGAATGGGAGAGGAGGGAGGTGTGCAAGCCATTGTGCTGAGAAAGTGTTCATGTCGATATCATGGATGAAATGATGGACACGTTTAGGAGGTTCAAATGTTAACTTGAGATCAAGATAGGTCAACGGCACTGATTGCAGAAGAGCCGTGAGATTAGTCTGGCCAGACAATTTGAACAAAAATCATTGTCAGCGATCTTGCTGATTTCATGATGTTACGAGGTGCTTACTATGAAAACTTGCTCCTTGAACTTCGCGTCGAAGAACGCAAGTTCTAGGTCAAGATGGGTGAGGTTATTGGTTCCAGGATAGACGAGGAGTTCGAGTTGTTCAGGCCTGAAGTAAGACATATCAACACCAAGGTTGATAGCAGTCGGTGTACAATCGCGCATGATGGAATGCCACATTGGAATGTCGTATGGATTTCCGTCAAACCAGCTGAGGAGAATAAGTTGGCGAACAGGACACATCAACGCGAGGCCATACAACACGCAGATATCCCCTCGAACCGAGTCCAGGGACTTCCATTTGCAGTGTTGACGTTGGGTGAAGATATTCACAGTGCGGGCATCCTCCAAGGGGTTACGCAACTCCATTTCCCACAAGTCCATGATCATATCGTTCTCTTCATCTGTGAGCGATCCGAATGAGAGATGTTCGAGGAATGGAAACCGTCGCACCAAGTGTTCCGTCCTTATGTCAGAGATACTCGTCTGTTCGATGACCAGTACCTTCATATTCGGATAAACCACCACGACATGGTCTTCAAGAACGAAGTGGCCGACATGCATCACCTCAAGTGAAGTCGAGAGATGCCCGAGCGCACCATCAATCTCTAGAACGTCCTCCTCGCATCCCGGATCGGTAGATGTTCCATTATTGACAGTGACCGAAACAACGGGTGAGCAGATAGATCTCAGGATTTTACCTGCCATGTTGGTATACCGTAACAGACCCGGATTGTCAAGACTATGCATCTCCACGTATCGGAGGGAAGAAAGTGATGCAAACACCGTTCGGAAGTTGGGGATGAGCGCGCACAAGAGCGTGGCGTTATTGCCTAGCGCAATGCTCCTGAGGTTCGTACATTGGGCGAGAACAGGCCCTAGTCGACTGAGGACGCCGCGATACCGCTTTCGATCGTAGCGAGGCCAGTCATTGGGCGACGTGATGATGCTGAGGTTGCGAATGTAGCGACAACGAGATCCGGAATCAAACTCGAAAAAGTCACAAAAAGAGGATAAGTGCGAACGGGCTCTTCCTGCGTATATGTCAAGGGCCAGGCGGCTGTCCCTTACTAGTATCGGAATACCGGCGGAGTACAATGAGCGGCATGTTTGTATAAGATGAAGGCCATTGGCAGTTCTGTCGTCTTCATCCAGGAAGCGGATAAGATAGAGCAGAATATCAAGGTTTAGTCGTGGTAGTGGGGATGGGTTGGTAATGGGCGCGGTCCCATTTTCAGATATAGACGAGGATGCTTCCGTGATGCTCAATTTCCTGAATAGCAAAAAAAACGAGAGTGAGAATGATCTACGAACTTCACTGGCACAGTAACGCGATGGATCCTGACCGTTTCTTTCCGACGTCTTGCACCATATCGACCTAGTAGATGCAGAATAAAGTATGCTGATGTATACTGTTGGGAATGAGGTGTCGCTAGAAGAACGAAGAGAAGTAAAGGCATGAATGCCAACTCAACGCTATGGATGTTGGACTTACCGAGCCCTCAACGTACAAACTGGACGCGTACGAGCGGAACGTGGATGTAGCTGAGAAAATATGACGAGTCGCGGATGAAATAGATAGTAGCTTCGGCAGAAACTGATATGAGGACGCAATGCAGGTCTAGATACCAAAGGCACTTCAAGCTTCAAGCTCGATTTGTGACCGTTCGGTGGATCCGCGGGGTGCCGAGCACTTCAGAATGTTTCCTAAAAGACATATGCAGTCATGATTAGATTGACTTCGTACTAACGGCGCCGGGCTACGTACAGGAATGTATGTAGCCGGTGGAGGTTCGAGCTGAGCCTGGAGAGAACCTCAGCAGAGTGCGTCGAACTCCGAGAGAGGATTACATCACGCACGTGACCGTTGAATAGCGCCCATAAACATGAGGCTACCGAAGTTTGGCCCGAACTTGAATTCCAGCTGTGTTTACACTGTTAATTGCCTCAAGTTGAAGGTTGTTATCGAGGCTCGGCCTCTTAGGACCATTCTTTGCACGCTATCGTATATCCTCTCACGAATTTTCACTATGTTGGGTCGGAGTTCCGATCACGGCTTTCATCGGTGGGCGGAAGTGAAAGACTATACCCTCCCTGGGCATAAACTCTTCCGCTCTTCTTCCCCCAACTACCTGGGCAATGATACCACTCAGCATCTGGAAGACAAAGACGTGACGTTCCTGGTTGGGCAAGAGATCAAGCACGTCATCAGCTTCAACCAGTATCCATATACCCAAGCGGAAATCCATAAACTCGATGCCGTGAACATTGGATACACTCATCTTCCTGTCCAGGATTTCACCGCTCCCTCTCGAGAGCAGCTGAAGAAGGTGTATGAGATATACACGCAGAACACATCTACTCTAATTCATTGTGGGTATGGTCATGGGAGGACGGGCACTGGGGTCACTGCAGTGCAGTTGTACTCCACTCAGGGGAAGAACCCTCCCGAGATTGACTGGACAACTGTCAACCATGTGGAGAGGGATGTACAGATTGCCGTTCTGCGTGAACTCAAGAAGGAGTTGAGTGGGAAGTGAAGGTAGATGAAAGGTGATTCTATTCGAACTTCCGATTTTAGCGTAAACATCGCTCTGACTAATAACACTAGTACTGACAATTTGCGCTCCAATATTGGGAGTTCCCCTGTGAAAGGGGAGTGACGACTCAAAGGATTCAAAAGACAGAATATTCAAAAGAGTGTAATATCGAGGGCTGGGGTGAGCATACGGGTGGAAAGAAAATGCTGCGGTAGCCGTGATATCTGTCACTTACCAATGGTCTGCATGATCGGTTTCTGAAATCAAGGTTTGTTTATTGTTGGCTCAGAAATGCACCTCAATAAGTGCATGACGTGGAAGAAATCGTCATATCGGCGGCATAGTTGCGTTCATTCAGACATGAATTCCCGCCACAGTACAAGAAGTTGACATGCTTCAATCGTAAGTCACGGAAACTCAGCGGAAACTAGGGATGAAGCTCCCGACTCAAAGCATTGTCAACAAGGTATCTGTATGTCGCAAAAATATGACCAGTCAATTATTGAGACATTTTAGGTTCTTATCAGGTTCACTCACCAGTAAAACCGTTACAACGATATTCCGACATTCTCTCCTGCCGCAACAGAGTCTGGTAGTCGCACTCCCGTATAGGGGTCAACGACGTGAAGTCAACTGTCCTGTGGATCTCCAGGAAGGTCCGATATCGCACTGTAGGAAGATCATCGATGCAAATCATTAATTCCTTGAACGTGGCTGTAAACCCAAAGTAGCGTAAGGTGGGTACGATTTTCGAGAAGGACGTTCCTAGCGATAGAGGCTCTATGCCAAGTAAGTAGCCTCCCAAGGAGTCATGTTGAGAGATTTGTTTCTCCGACCACGATGTGCGATAAGACCATGCAGCCCAGATAGTCTCAAGATTGAACAACCTGAGTGGTAGTGGCTTGCAAAGTTCCTCAAGTTGCGTCTGTCTCAGGTAATTTGTTAGGATCCCGATGAGTGCTTTATGCCGTAGAGATGCAATCTCACCCAGAACATACGACGGTCTCTGTCACCCCTCTCACTATCGAAGACTATCGTGAGGTCCAAGTGTGTCAGAGGATGGTTCCGTGGAGCAATCGAAGGCAAAACACCTAGATCAAAACACTGCGTGTTTACTCGGATAGTCACTGTAGAAGCCAGGGAGTCCCGCAAGATTGCGGACCACATGTCCAAATGTAAATTGTCGCTCTGAAGGATTCCAAGGAGTTCTACATGTCGAATTGGCCCTACCAGGGCAAGAGCGTATAAAGTCAATATATCCGCGTTCACCACATCGAGAGTAGCCCAACGATCCTCTTTCTGACTTTCTTTATTCCTCTCACGGATGCTTCTCATTTCATCGTGTGCATGTGAGTCAGAATCGTGGAGTAGTATGTCCTCGCTATCTTCCTGTGAGAGAGCACCGAAATTCAGAACTTGGAGTCGGGGAAACATTCGCATGAATCGACTGGTCACCAGATCGCCAAGGATTGAATGTGCAGTTGTGAAATTCGTTAGTTTGGGAAAGATCAGGCTGTCGCAGTCTTCGTCGTCGAAAGCGGGATGTGCTGCGCGAAGGATCTCCAGCGTAGAAGACAGATGTCCGAATGCCTTGACCACGGAAGAACGGTACTCGATGTCTTTGTTGTCATGGTCATTGTATCTGCCGTCATCCAGGTACACGGATGTCACGGGGGAAACGATGGACTGCAGCACAGGAATAGCATCTGAGTACACAAACGAAGGGTCCACTTCCTGGTATACTGAGACTTGCCGGAGAGAATGCAAGGAACCAAGTGCCTCCAGCAGATCAGGAACTTGCACAAACTCCTCAGCAGTCCGATCCCTGAGTGCGAGATAGCGCATATTGCTGCATTGCTGTAGTATCCTTGCAAGCCGCACTAGATTCTCAGATAGGCCGCGTGGACGTAGAAGTTTCTTGCGATGGTCGTGATGATATGTTGGAATGATATCCAGTACCTGCAAATATCGGCAGCGGCGACCATGGTCAGCTTCGAAGAAACTGCAAAAGGAGGAAAAAATGTCGGCCACTGGTCTGTCGGCTTCGATATAGAAATCCAGTCGCAACTTGATATGCCTGGCGAGGAGAGGTATGCCGGCGACATATAAGGCACGACATGTCTGTATTAGGTGCAGAAGGTCCTTGGTTTCCAAAATGCGCGCCATATAGAGGATTTCATCCATGTTGAGGCTTGGAGCCTGGGAAGGAGTGCGATGAGGCGGGCTGTGTTTGGATATGGCGAGGGACGGGGAAGCCTCGTGTGGAGGACTGCTTCGTGTCATTGTTATTCACGAGGGAGTGGAAGAAAACACGCTCTGGACTCCTTGACGAAGCGCGCTGAACGAGTAAGAGTCAGTGTTCCTACGGGGTCAATAACGATCTACTTGAATGGGCGAAGAGCTCACTAGTATGTGGATGTTACGCTCACGAATCTCGTCCATGTGGTCGAGCAAAATGTGCTGGACCTGGCTGCATTATAAGGCGGCGGGGAGGGCCACTCACAGATGGAGATCATATGGCGGTCCGGTCCTAACTAGGAGATGCCCGCATTTCGGCTCAGTGAGGCTTGTAAACAATTGCAACAACGTCTTTGTAGAGCGGAGTGTCATCTTTGTGGCCATGTACACGGCCGCCCGCATTCAAAGTACAACAAATGATGCCTAATATTTAAGTTGGTCAGTGATCCGACAACGCCACTCACCTCCGTCCAGACGGAAGAGGCTATCTCGTACAAACACAAAGGAGAAGGAATCCAGTTCAAGAATAGCATTCCCGTTGTGTGGAAGTAAGTGCACAATAAAATACAAAAACGTATAGATGTGGTATGCCGGAACTGAGGCCAGGTACTTACAGAGGTGAATGTAATCGAGATCATGAACTTTCTGGGCAACCTACTCGATTCATTCGACACGAATAACAGCCTGCTAATAACACGAAGAATTATATGATTACCGTACTGTTTGCTGAATTCCTATCCATGGCGTGTGTACGCAGGGTATATCGTTGGCAGGTCACGATGGGCTAGGAACGATACCAAGTCAATACTCGGCACAGACGGTGTGATAGTGGGAGAGGTCCACAATGTGGCCGATTCGGAGTTGAACGGAGAATTACGCACAAACAAGAGATCCACTTCGTAGCCACTTCATCACTTTGGCGAGGAGTGGAATAGACAACAAGGGTTTCACGAGAACAAAACTCGAAGATGCAGCTATACTGATAGTCAAATCAGCTTGTCGTAGGGCGAAACTCCAGATACACGAATTAGCTGCTTTGCATGGCGGATTGACGGACGGAGGCGTACCATAATCAGCGTGACCCAACGCAAAGGTCTTTAGATCAAGCATCTTTTCACGACGAAAGACTTCAGGATACAAACGCGTCGGAATCATTTGGAGCGAAACGTGGCCATTGTCTTCCCGATGTATCGTCCAGAGACCCCTGTCTGCTCTATGCTCTCCAAAGTCGGGGTCCACTTCATAGATACTGGAGGTCAGACCGATGATGCGCAAGTTAGGCAGCGCTATGGCAATGTTGCGGGCAAATTCCGCGAGTCGAAGGTTTGAGAGGAAGATGCCCACGTTTTGAAATTCATAGTCAGGTTCAGCTCGGTTATGCTTACGCGGCGAAGGGCCGACCCAATTCAATCGAAGTTGGAGATAGGTCAAGCTTTCTATCCCGAGCAATCGGATTAGATTCTCCTAGGTGAAGCATGAATGAGCGGCTAGTCAGGTAGGATGTATGATGTGGTCAACTTACTTGTATATTGTACCTGAATATCGATGAGCCGCCGGGGAGAAAAGTGAAGTCAAACTTCAAGATGAGTGACTGGATGAGAGGGAGCAATCATCAAGGACGAGTGTTCAAGACTGAGTAAAGAAGTCGTGGCCTCCAATATAAACGCGGGTGCTTCCGATTGGCCTAGTATGGTGGTCCACATTTTCATGTGAGACTCGCTGTCTTCAAGGATGCTTGTCAAGTGTATCTGGCGGATTGGGCATACTGGAGCGAGAGCATACAAGAAGCAGATATCACCGCAAAAGGTATCGAGGGATATCCATTGTTTTGTCCGCTGAATCTCAATATTGCTTATACGCATATCCTCTATTTCAGCGATCACATGTGCGTGTCTTGACAACATCCTCCAGAGGACGTTCACTGTCCCCGACCGTTCCCCAAGGGCAAGGAACTGGAGGTTAGGGAACATCTCCATTAGTCCTGCAATTCCAAGGTCCTTTATGTTGGCATGCGATATCATGAGGGTCTTGAGCTTTGGGAAAGAAGTTGTGGGCAGAGTCAAATCAGGGTGTCTGATGTGTAATGCCTGAAGAGATGAAGTCATATGTCGGAAAACATCAACCACAGGGCAGGGATGACCGGTTGGGTTCAGTTGACCGTAAGGGCGGTCGTTGAAGTATACCACAGCAACGGGTGACTGCATGCGCTCTAAGAGGTCGCGTCCGTTGCCGTATTGTACTGAGACCCTCCGGATGGAACGCAACGAAGCCAGCGCAGAGGTTATCGCAGGGAAGGATGTCAACAAATCAGTTGCCCCGCCGATTAGTGCCAGACTGCGAAGGTTTGAGCATCGTCCGAGTGCCTTCGCAAAGCGGGATATGTTGCGGAGAAAGCGGACCTCGGGTCGTGTGCCTTTTTCGACCGTCTTGCCAACATCGCCGCTCTCGGTCTCATATTCATCCACGCCTCTGTTGTCATCCTCGTCACTACCCTCGTCAGAGTTCTGCTCCTCTTCGCCCTCTTCTTTCGCCAGATGCTCCACAGCGGGGTCATCCGTCATGGATGAAATTGTCACAGTTCTGACATAATCACAACGAGAACCATCCTCCGCCTCGAGGAAATCGCAGAGCGAGCCGAGGGGAGTGGCATGGGGGAGACTGGCCAGTATGTAGTCCCCACCCAAGGATGGATAGAGATCCTTGACGAGCAAAGGTATCCCAAGGGTATACAGCGAACGACATGTCTGCATGAGGTGTGCTAGGTCGCTCGTTTGTAATAGCTCGAAAATCAAGATGAGCACATCAGCATTTAACTTCAATATGTTATTACGGCTTGAAGTTGTGCTCGTGGCATGCGTGGCGGGTTCGGATTCCACCCTGCGCGAAAGATGATTGTCAGAGAAAAACATTCGTCAAACGAGCCACAACGCATACGAACACCTTGGGGGCCATTCGGGGTCGCAGAGATCGCGTTGGAAGTATTTGGAATGGTATGGATACAAGCGAGGAATGCGATGGGGAAGGCCGGTGCTGGCTCTAATGCGCAGTGCGTGAGACCTGCCCAGTTATACAGTGGATTGGACGTGACGACGATAGTCCCGGAAGATGGCAGGGGCAGCAACACTCCGAGAGCGGCACATAGCTCGCCCTAATTCATAGACCTATTACACTCCAGGGTGCGAGATTGAGGAGGACCGAGCTAACGCGATGCAGCGAAGCGAAATGACAGTCAGTCGAGTTTACCTTTTGACATTCCTACGGAGCCCGATACATGTACAGTTCATGCACCGTGGAATACCCGGCATACAAAAGTAAGAAAGAAAGAAAAGACTCCGAGATCGCTCCTAACGCGTCAGAACACGCGTAATTACGCAGCGTATATGTTCCTGCACTTCGTTCGTCACGTGTTAGACGCGCTTGAGCCGCTAACTTAAGACAGTGTGTCGTAGGGCGAAACTTCATTAACACAAGTCAGTTCAATCTTGCATTTCAAGGTATACTGGCGGACGGAAACTTACCGTAGTTGACGAAATCCATCCCCAAGTTCGCAAAATCAAGCATCTTCTCAAGGCGGAGCATTTCATGCTGTGAATGCGTCGGAATGATTTGAATATTCGGGAGGCCAGTTTCATCTCTATCTATCGTCCAGAGACCTTTGTTTGCTCTGTGGTCTCCATCATGATGATCTGGGTGCATTTCATAGAGGCTGGTGGACAATCCAATGATGCGCAATTTGGGCAATGCCTTGGCAATTGTGCGAGCGAAATCCGCCAGTTGAAGATTTGCGAGGAAAATGCCCACGTTCTCGTGTACATGGTCGGGTGCTTCGTACGGTTCTGTAGCTCCTACCCATTTCAATTGGAAATCAAGATATGTTAAGGTATCGATCCGGATTAACCGAAGTAGATTTTCCTGAATGAGACGGTAACGCAACGAGAGCGGACCAATAAGTTACTGTCTGTGCAAGCTGCCTGTCAGCTTACCTGGATGTTGGACTTGAAAATCGACGCGCCGCCCGGAAGGAACGTGTACTCGAACCTCAGATGGGTGAGTGGATGAGAGGGAGGGATCATTAAGGACGAACGTTCAAGACTGAGGGAAGATGTTGTAACCTCTAATTGGACAGCGGATGCTTGTGAGTCCCGTAATACGATAGTCCACATGTGCATATGAGTTGCGGAGTCTTCAAGGATGCTTGTCAAGTGGATATATCGGATTGGACATGCTGCTGCGAGGGTATACAGAAAGCAGAGGTTACCGCAGACCGTGTCAAGCGATGTCCACTTTTTTGTTTGCTGAAATTGAATGTTGCGTTGTCGCATACTCTCCATATCGGCAATTACATGGGAATTCCTTGATAACATCCTCCACAGGATGTTCATGCTTCCCGACCGTATCCCAAGATGGAGGTATTGAAGGTTAGGGAATGTATTAACCATTCCTTTAATATCAAGGTCTTGTACGTTGACGAGCAATATCATCAGGGTCTTGAGCCTTGGGAATGAGGTAGTTTGTAGAGTCAAATCAGGTTGTCTGATGTATAGCGCTTGGAGCGATGAAGCCATATGTCGTAGAACATCGGCCACAGAACAGGCATAACTGTTACCATATAGTTGATCTGGAGAGCCGTCGTTGAGGTACACCACGGCGGCGGGTGATTGCATACGCTTCAAGAAGGCGCGTCCGTCACCGTACTGTATTGAGACCGTCCGGATAGAACGCAAGGAGGTTAACGAAGTGGCGATGTTAGGAAAGGATGAGAGCAACGGGGTCGGGTCGAATAAGGCCAGATTGCGTAGATTTGTGAATCGCTGGAGCACATTCGCCAAGCGGAACATATTGCGGAGAAAGAGGGAGCGTTGTGTCTGAGGAGCTGTAGGCGTTTCTTCGACCTCATTCTCATTCTCATCCTCGTCCACTTTTACACTGTCATTCTCGTCCTCACCGGCGCGGACACCGTCTTCGTCATCCCCATCTCCATCGTCGTCTGAGTTTTGTTCTTCTTCTACCCACTCGTCATCCTGCTCGTCCACTTCCACTCCCACATTATGCCAGTTGTCATAATGCTCCAAATCTGAACCATCCATGATAGACGAGATTACCAAGCTTCTGACATAGCCGCAACGAGACCAGTCATCTGCTTCAAGAAACCCACAGAATGAGTCCACGGGAGTAGCACGGCTGAGGTTGGCCTGCATATAGCTCCGACCCAAGACCATTTGGACATCCTTGACGAGCGAAGGTATGCCAAGTGTATACAGGGGACGACACGTCTGCATGAAATGCACTAGATCGTTTTTCACCAGCAACTCGAATATCAGCAGAAGCACATCCGCATTCAACTTCAGAATCGAGGCACGACTCGATGTCAGGCTAGTCGTATGCATGGCGGGTCCGGAATTTGGCCTGCGCAGAATCTATGTCAAAGAGATACGCGTAGTGAGTATTGGGAGTATACGAACATGTTGAAGGCGGGGGCAATCCCTTGTACGGGTACAAGATTTGTTGGCAGACCCAGGTGGACTCGAGATGGGATGGTCGGGGAAGAGGTGTTGAACTTATCCAGGTCCGAAGCGCATTGACTCTGACGCGTCAAACTTCCTACGCGTCTATCACGTGCTCAAGCCCACATCGAACTGTTACTCAGAGCAAAACGCTGACACAACCGTTAAAGGTACACACAACAACACTACTTCGGATTGAATTCAAGAGAATACTAGCAAGCATATCATGGTCGTTACACGAAGAGCAAGAAAGAGTAAGGAGAGGGGGTGGGATAGCATGGAGACAAACATAGTCCACGACAGTTCGGAGATAGGACTTTGAAGGACAATTCTCGTTCAAAGAAAGATGGAACGTAACATCGACTCTGAGCGCGCGTTTCGAGACCCGGAGGGTTGAAAGCACAGAGCGGATTTGATGGTTAACCGTTTTAGCCAGCAGCAGCGTAGAAATCAGCCTCGGACCACCCATAGTACCTCTTCAATCGCCTACTGAACTCCTTAAGCTTGTAAGGGTACAGAGTCGGGTCAGGGTGAGCTGAAGAGAACAATAGCAAGTTAGTACTCAAACAGGACGGCATTGTGAGTGAGGTTATGAACGTACGCTTGTGGAACGTGATAGGCTTGTCGCGAGGATCAGGAGGGTCGAAGCGGACACTGGACCCAGCAGTACTTGGGTCGTAGGAGAATCCCATCTCTCTCATGACCTACCAAACAAACAACCCATCAACAAAGACTTGAGTTGATTCAACAAAACGGAAACACACCCTAAGGAAGTTCTCCCACTTCATCGGGGCAATACCCTTCTTCTCATCTTCAGCCGTATTCAAAAGCTGATGCATGTACGTCTTGGTCTTCTTCGTCAAATTCGAGAAGAAACTCTTCTTATCCCCCTCTCCGTCTTTACCCGCATCTTTATCCTTATCCTTGCCTTTCCCACCAAGCTTGGACAGGAATCCTTTCTTCTCCGGGACAGCGTTGGGTACCAAATTCCCGTAATCAGGCCTCGATTTAGTCTTTTGCTTCGCGGCGTTCATTAGCCCTTCTTCGTGGAGGTATTTATGAGCGGACTGAGCAGTACGTTCCGTAGGCAAGGGAAGGGACGTAGTGGAGCCATACAGCGTGTTCGACGTTCCAGAAGCCAACGAAGGCGCACGAGCAGGCTGAGCAGGCTTCCTTGGAGGCTCTTTCTTTGCTCCAGGAGAAACGGGCGTAGCAAGAGCTGGGGTAGGAGGGCTCTGAGGTTCGGAGATGGGAGAAGCTGCTGCGTCGGCTGCAGCGGTGCCCTTATTCTTCTTCCTGTTGTTGTGCGATTTCTTGCCCTTCTTTTTCTTCTTCTTGGCTGCTTCGCTTTCGGCCCCTCCGAATTCGGCTGCGCGAGCGGCAGAGGCTGCATCCTCTTCATCTTCGACGTCGACAACGCCGGCTTTGGCAGCTGTATCATGCGAATGTTAGTACCTGAAGAAGGCGAGGCAGGCAAAGTGAATTCTTGAGCTTACGAGTGGCTTTTCCCTTTCCTGCAGATTTTGCCGCACCAGTAGTTCCACGACGTGGCTCAGATCGCCGAGTCGTTTTAAGCGCAGGGTCGGCAGAAAACATACGGCCTACAGAAAACAAGCGGGTTGATATCGAATTAGACAAATTCAACATCACCACACCATACGTACCTCGCAAGGCACCAAGCAATTTGATGAACGGATTCCCCTTTCTCTCTTCCGCAAGCTGCTCGAAATCCTTCGCATCCGCACGAGGGTCGTAAAACCCAGCGGTGGCAGCAGCAGCATCCATTGCCTCCCTATACATATCCCTCAACTGATCCTCATCGTCCGTATCATACTCGCTATCACTCTCGTCGCTCTCATCGTCCATATCAAACACGTCGTCATCGTCGTCCTCCGAGTCTGCGTCGGAAGAGTCTGAAACGGTTTGGAGGGAAGGCATAGAATCGTCCGATTCTGCACCGTCGTTATTGTTATAAGCAATGGCGAGAGGGGATTTGCCCGGTTTTCTTTTCTTGGTGGGTCCTGCGGGTTCGTCGTCTGAGTCGTCAGCTCCATTCCCGCCTTTGGCTGCGTGCCATGCAGGAGTACGTTGACGGACTTCTTCGAGACGCCACAGGGAGTCGATGTTCCGACCAGCGACGCGCTCGTAGTTCTACGGTTCGCGAGTGGCTCAACGTTAGATATCCTTCCCATATAGCTGAGCAAAGGACGTACCAGGTTGAGCAATCTCCACATGTTATCGAGGACCTTCTTGTCCTTCGTCTTCTCGAGAGGGTAGATGACGTCCTTCCAGTTCGCAACTTCCTTGGAAGCTTTGCCAGAGAAGATCTGAGCGTCGACCCAATGCTCATATTCATCAGGCATCTGACGAGCTTCCTGTTTCCACTTTTCGGCATCTGGACCAAGCAAAGCACTCTCAATGATCTCCTGTAACTCAACATTGACCTGAAACCCGTTCGAAAATCCAAGTCGGAAGTTGAGTAACACCCTTATTGTTCCGTTGTATCATGCTTACCGCAAGGTCGCCGACAGCATCCCACAAAGCCTGTGGGAAGTGTTTGCCTTCGCGAGGAGATTCATCAATGGCCTCATGCAAGATCCTATATAAGATAGGTCGAGGGAAGTTCGAGTTCGGGAGACAGAGCTCAATGATGATCGAGTCAAGGAATGACTTGTGGACCTGCTTCAATGCAGCCCAGTCAAACAAATACTCAGGCTCGTCCAATTCGTCATCTTGCACTTTCTTGAAGTACGGCGCGAAATGAGCTATTTCGCGCAAATGAACGCGCGGTAATGGAATCACACAGTTTCAGTTAATATGCTTAATCCTAGAATGCCATAAGGCTGATAACTGAGGAGAAACGCACGAGCAGTAGTGGCGAGCAGAGCAAATTTGCTTTGACTCGCGTCGGCGAGGATATTGACGGTGTCGTAGAGAACCAAATATTTAGCTCTCAAGCCACCATCGCTCTTCAAGCGTTGGCGGACGTTGTCATCATTCAGTCCAGAGTTGGAAAGCTCCTTGAGCGTTTTCCAAACAATCTTCCATGCCGACGCGAGCATGTACGCATTGTGGATCCTTTCATTAAAGGTTTGAGTATTAGGGTTAAGGTCCATGTAAAGAATGGAAATCAGGTATACTTACTTGGAAGCCACGATGAGGGCGACCTCTGTCGCGTTCTTAAATGGGTCTGCACCATTCATGGTAGCAGGAGGACGACGCGCGTTGACCTCGTCCTTGACCTTTTGGTAGAATAAGTCGGGATCCTGCAAATCGTTGATTTCGTCCATGTTGGCTGCACCACGAGAATTAACACGCGTTCACAGTTATAAAGGATAGGTCTACTTACCGTAGTATTGAGACTCTGCGATCTTCAAGCACTTTTCCAAACGGAACGGAGCAGCTAGGGCGGTTTTCGCCTGTGCCATAAGATCCTCTAATGATCGGGCGCAGACAGGTCAGACCCGAGATGTCAAGAAAAGCGTCTTCGGAGGCGACGACAAACCTGCAAGAAGGTCAAGCTTCTCTCTTCCACTCATCTTGTTGAGGAGAATGACTTCTCCGGTGCCGCGAGCACCATACTTTCCATTCCTCAAAACCAACGCGCGGGCAGTTGTAGGCTTCTTGCCGTCCTCTGTGCGTTTCGGGCGATTCTTATCACCCCAGACCTCCTGTGGCCCGACTTTGACGACCTCCTTGGAAGGGGCAGGTTTTCCACCGCCACTGCTCTTTGCGGGCTTCGAAGCCGCCATGGATAACATGGCCAATAGACGAGAGGGGGACACTACTTGGAAGTAAATTGAGGGAAATATTCAAAGGAGAGGCACGGGAGAGCCAGGCGTCGCGAGCGGGTGCATTAATTAATTGGGTCGAGTTGTTTGGTCCTGTTGACGCGCCTGGCTTTGTCTCGCGACGGGACAAACACGGCGACGAGAGCCAGAACGGCCAGCTTGCAACCTCTTGCAACATGTTGTAACCCACAATGTTGAGAAACAAATGTGCGTTTGTCGGAAAGACATATTATTTATATGTGAAACCCGTACGAGCCTGGCTGTGATGAGTATCTGATGCTTCATGAACGCCCTGATCCCCCGCCAGGCCACGTCTCGGCGCGCAGCTACTTAAAGATGCTAACGACCGACCGACGGGCTGTGCTCCCTCCCCGCCATCCGACGTCTTCGTCGTCCTACTCTCCTGGCTTCCTTCTCTTCGTCCCTCCGCTGGGCGGAGCCTTTGTTCACGACACTCGCTTTTCGGTTTTAGGTTTTTTCGGTTTTCTACTCTGTTTGACCAGCCTTGATGGCTGCGTTTAATGTCTCGCGTGAGTGATAGCCTCATGGCTTTGGATGACAATGACTGACATATCCGACAGTGGACGATAGCTCCCCCCTCATCACCTACTCCCCCTTGGGGGCATGGTTCGACACGCCCTCTAACGATACCCAAGCATCCTCATACAATTCTCAATCACTCCATACCACCTCCTCTCAAGGTGCTAGCGCCATCTTCGTCTTCAATGGCACAGGTGTATGGCTCTTTGGTGGACTCAGATCCAACTATGGTCCTTATTCGTTTAGCGTCGACGGAAAGGTCATCACAACAGGGACGTCGAAGAACGATGTCTTTCAGGCGAATCAGTTGCTTGGGGGGAAGTCGGATTTGGAAATGGGCGAACATACCGCTGTGTTGCGATGCGAGTCTGGTGCACCCATTGACTTGGACAATATCATATTCCAGACCCAGGTTTCTCATGCAAGGTGAGTTTCGTTTGGAAAGTGAGGGAAATGCAAAAGTTGAGGAGGACACAGTGGTCCCGTGAATGCCAACACTGTCCAGGATAATGCCTCGAATATCACCTATTCCCCTTCTGACGCCTGGACCGAAAGCAAAGGCGACATCTTCTCTGGCGGTACCGTCCGGTATGTGTCCTTTGCACCAAAATCGAAGCCATCCGTTTACGATGACATATGATGTGATAGGCATACTGATAAAGAAGCAGCCACTGCGTCAATGAAGTTCACTGGAGACGCTGTCGCAGTGTACGGAGGGTCTTCTTTTGATCACGGCGAATACATCGTCGATATTGATGGTCGAAGGCGGGCACTGAATGGTGGAGGCGATGGTCAATCACGAGTATATCATCCCCAAGTACGTACTTCATCCATGTGTAGTTTATCCTGTTTGGTGTTCTAATTGCTATGGTAGACCCTCATAGTAAGTGCGACTAACGCTCCGCAGGAGTCGTAAACTAACGCCGTGAACAGTACTTTGCTACTGACTTGGGTGGTGGCACACACGACCTGACCATTACTTCTCGAGGTCAAGGAAAGACGCTCTTCTTCGACCTGGACTCGATTACGGTGTACGAAGCCGAAAAGGGTCCAGCGACGGGCCATGTGCTTGCGTAAGATTCCCGCTCTTCTTTTCGTTGCACCTCCCACTGACAATATGACAGTACCGAAGGAGACTCTAAGGAAGAGAGCACGGGTCTGAATGGAGGTGCAATAGCCGGCATCATCATCTCCATAATTCTCGTCATCTTCATCATAGTCGGCCTCTTCTTCGCCCGCAAACGATACCGACGAAAACGTCGGGACCTAGAGCGAAGTATCCAAGAGGAAGAAAAGAGACCAGACGACCTCTCCCCAGTCTTCCCCCTCCAGAACCCCGACGTTGAATCTCGTGGAGATTATGATACCGAGTATGGCATCCGAGGTGGACCTATGCCTTCGTTCGGGACGACTATGACTTCTCAAGCGCCCTATATGGACTCTTTTGAGTCTGGGAACCCCGATGGACCTCAACGGACAGGGACGATGCGTAGCATTGGCCTTCCGGCAGGTCCAACGAAGCCACAAGCGGCGGCAGTACTCAATCGCAGTAAGACCAATCGGACGAGTATATCTAGGTATTCCCAAGGATCTTATGACTCTGACGAGTCAGAGGATTTCGAACCGAGGGAGATACCACCGCCTGTACCACCGATACCGCCACTGAACATCAAGAAGGGCGTAAGTCGGCATAGACCGACGTCTAGTATTGCCTCGACGGATTCGTTAGGATCTCTTGCTGACTATTACCGGACGAGCGTGACGTATCCCGAACCCGCTGCATATCGGGATAGCATTGTGAGTACCACGCTGCACTTTTTTCATTGTCCACGTCACATCTTGGGGGCTGTCGGGTTGGCTTGATATCGAGGAAACTGACGACTGTCTGCGTTGTACAGGGCAATCCACTCCGGCCGTCACGACCAGCGAGCGTATTGGATCTCCGTGGTACCGAGTTTGATGAGATACATCTGTAAGGGGCTGCTGTGCCATGCGATTTAACGAAATATAGTCGTTTCATGATTTTCTTTCTGGCTTTTGAGTGGGGTGCTTGAGACTTGCTTTGATACAGACAGACCTCTGCCACTCGTTCTTATACTCATTTTGTTAGCTGTATCCCTACGGACCTTTTGCTTAGGCCATACTTATTATTCTGTACTCTACATACCACCATATTGCATCCGACACATCTGCATCATGGCGTCGGTCATCTCGCCCATCCCGAGACAGGACAGGACTGACGACCATCATTGTTGCTTCAGGCCGTGAGAAAAGCAACGGGAGCAGGGACAAGTCCATGGGCGCCTAAGGGCAGTGTATTAGGTGGGAGTGTTGTCGCGTTGTTTCTGGTTTCCTTCCCTTCACCTTCCCTCCAGGCCGTTCCTTTATTTCTCCTCTTTCTACTTCATTTTCGCTTATTGCACTTGTGCAAAAGCTCGCATTCTCTTTCTCTACAACACATCACTCTCGTTTCGAGCTCAGGAGCTCGCTGGACTATAGGACTGCTGGGCTTAGTTGTTGAACAAAATCCGCCCCCTCACCCTTAACCTCCCCTTATCCTCGTTCTCAACGCAACACCCCTCCATCGTTGTCTAAAGGTCGAAGCAAGTCTTCTATCCTCACCCCTCCCACATTTCTTCCAGCATCTCTCTCGTCCCAAAGCCGCACATCCTACACATAAACTCATCCTAACCAACCGAAACCAACTGCTATACAATAATGGGAAAGCTCATTTGGCACCAATACGGTCGTTTCGTCTCTCTCAGTGCCACCGTCTGTACGTACCCACGCCTTTTCTCATTTCGTCTTATTCCGTCTCCATGCCCTTCTTTTCCTCTTATCTCTTATTCCCTTATGCCGAATAGGGGACGGGGCGAAAGAGAGACGGAGGGAAGATGTCCCCGAAAGTCACTATGACCGTGACTGACACTTGACATTGATTTGACTTTCTCATAGATACGATTTGGGCTGCATTCTGGGGATTCTGGTTCCGCAAATTCTTCTTCGATTTTGCAACTGGAATCGTCCGTAGTCCTGGTGGTGTCCAGTAAGTCTCTATCTCCCTCTGCGTATCCAACGGTGTTATGCTGTCCTCCCAAATTAATTTCCGGGCTGTTCACTGACTCCACCTTTTTCTCCCCACGTCGTTGCTATCTCTATTTATAGACCTTCACCGAGCGTATCGTTCTTCATCACAATCATCGTGAAGGCTCCCATCGTACAAATTATCTCTATGCTTGTTGGAATTGCATTACTAGCTCTAGAGTATCCTGCGCCGTTCTTGAAGGATACATCCCTTTCGCGAAGTTTCGTGTTCAAGGGTATGATGCTAATAGCGCAGTTCTTCTTTGCGTTATTATACTATCAAGTACGTCTTACCCGTCACCGATTACGCTTCTGTCGATTGGTAACTAAACTCGATTGCGTCCGTTGGTGTAGGGAACGAACGGCGCGATATGGTCTCTAATAGGTGCAATGTGTTACGCGCGTGCGACGATGCTAGGGGAAGAAATGGAAGTGGCCAAAGCGAATAGAGGAAGAGGCGGGAAGGCATAGTACCCCCATTTCTCCCTTCATTTTCTTCCCTGCTTTGCCTTCCCGTACTCGACAAGGGGACGGGCTACGTTTTTGTTTCTTCATATATTTCTCTCTTCTCTTTTTTAATCCTCCGCCGAAGTCCCAAAGATGGCTGGGTACATCTAACTTGATTCAATCCCTGACAAGAACGTTCTTTGCTCCCTCACATGCACCACGCACACACTCGCTCACTCGTTCCTGACACACCTCGCTCGCACCCTTCCCACTCCATGCAGGGATGCTCCCCCTCCTGCTTCATCGTCATTGCTGTTCTTGCGTCGTGTTGTCTAGACTTGTCCCGCCACCACGCCACTCCTACCCACCCGTTCTTGCTTTATTTTCTTTGCCCACTGGAACACTGTCCTGCTGTATTGTTGTAGTCTTGAGATGCGAACCACAATGCAATTTTGCTACAAAATTTGTCTCTTTGGTGACCCTAGCTAGGGTACAATAACCAGCTTCTCGGAGATGTTCCGTCGCAACTTCATATAACGAAGGCAGCTCCATGACAATCAGTATGCCAGTATAGTTACCTTTCGCATAAACCGCCGCGTATGTGAAAGGGCTGGGTCTATTCTATCTGTGCAATGACCCTGTGCTTACGTCGGTCTGCGTAAGCGTCGCCGTGCAGGAGGACTCTGGAGGAGAGTGAAGCAAAGTGGAAGCGTCTCTGCGTCGATCTCCTCATTTCGTTTCATAGACCGATCTCTCCTTTCCCGTCACTCGTTGCATGCCTCTCCCTCTACCCTCCTTCTCAAACACAACCCGAATTAAACCGATTATCCATCGGACGACACGATTATCTGAGAATTTCTCTCTAAGCAGCTTTGTAACCTCGAGTTCGAGAAACGCGCATCGGGAGAAGATCATCAAGCTACAGTCTCGCTGGTGCGTTCTCGCTACTTATACGCTGGGAAGGAAGGGAACGCATTCGTACACCGGATTTGCTCTGCTTTGCCCTTCCGCATCCGTGTTTTTGAATCGTCCCACCAGTACTCCCACTCCTACTCTCGCACGAACAGTTGTGCTCATAGACCATCCTCGTCGTTCTCATCCTCATCCTGGTCGCGCCCCACCTCTCAATTACCCCCGGAACCTCTCATCTCATCGCTCAGGCTCTCCCTCTTCCTCGATCACCCCGAAATTGCACTATACCACTGCTAGAACACGTGAAAGGAAGATTCAGAAGTTAGAATTGAGTGGAGCAATACGAAGGATGTCGACGCACGCGGAGATCATCAATAGTCTTCCGGAGAGGTTCGCAAAGGCTCAAGAGTCCGGGGACCTGCTATTCTTTCCGTCGAGCGTGAACAAACACTCTGAAGATGGTGTGGAGGTGTGTATTCAATCAAACTCGTTTCCCCTCGTTCTCCCGATCTTTATATTCCATAAGTTACGTCCCTCCTCTCCCCTTACTAACTCAAATGACTATCCTCTAGTTCGAGATCAGGTTGTGCCCCGCGTTACAGAACAAACCTAACCTCCCCACACCCCATTTCGACCCAAACGAAGACCAGAAGAAAGCAGAAAAGGGGTCTAAACCAGACCCATTCGCTCCTCCTTACATCCCCAACCTATATCTGGGTGAATTGAGAGACGAGGAGGATGGCGCGGATTATGTCGTTTTGGTGCGTATGATAATCAAGTTACTATGGGCTGCGATTGCGATTGGAGGTGATTGACGAGTAGAGGTGTGATTGTGTAGTTTAATAAGTATTCGGTCGTTCCGCATCATATATTGTTGGTGACGAAAGGTATGCTTCCCTCGCGAGATTTGATGGTAGCCTAACTGACATTCCAATCTTACTCTCTGATCTTCTGCGGACTGTAAAGAATTCCACTCGCAAACTGCACCTCTCCTCCCTCCCGATCTCGTACAGACCTATCAGTTATTGATTGCTGCACGGAATGCGGGTAGGAAGTTCTTTGCGTTCTACAATTGTGAGTTCTCTAACTACAATTCGACTACTGAACGTGCGTTGCTAAAACGACTTTTTTGGGATGTAGGCGGGAACTTTAGTGGGGCGAGTCAACCGCATAAACACCTTCAGTTGATCCCTATAGAGGATGATGGTCCTCCGGTTGAACGTCTAGCGCGTGCTGCTCACATTGAATCACCAGGCAAGTCCCCCATCTCAACCCTTACCACTTCCTACTCATACTAACTTTATCATTCAACTCGCAGATCGACCATTCGCATTATCCACCCTCCCCTACGCGAACCACGTACGCCGACTTCCACCTTCCCTCTCCTCAAGCGCGACCTCCCCAAGCACCCTCTCGCACGAACTATCCTCAGCCTTCATGTCCCTCCTCGACCTCTCCATCTCCACCATCCGACACGACGCCACATACCCCACAGGCCCACCCTCCTACAACGTCATCCTCACCCTCGATCACATGCACATCATCCCTCGAAAGGAGGAGACGTATACTTTACAAGAGACTGGGGAACGATTGAGTATTAACGCGTTGGGTTTCGCGGGGATGTTGTTGGTGAAGAGTGAGAGGGAGTTGGAGGCTGTTAGGAGGGAGGGCGTTGGGAGGATTCTGAGAGGCGTGGCGTTGGAGAGTGTACATGATTTGCAGGTGACGGAGAGGGAGAGGGAAGCGGATGAGGGGGTTTTGCATGGAAGTGGTGGGACGAATCCTGCGAGTTTGTGAATGTGGAAGGTTGGCCTGAGGGTAGATTTACACTTTGGGATAAAGAACAAACTACAAGGATGTAATTGGTAGAACAATGGCTTCTCAATAATGGGAAGTCATATAAAGTACAAAAGGTTTACTACAATCGTCAAAGCACTTCTATCTCGTAAGAGTCCCTGGCCAATTGAAGTAGTCTACACTCTACCTAACCTTTTTCTAATATCGTTCAATCAATGGTATAAATCGCAGGTCCCGCAACGACGTGGGGCTCAATTTGAGACAAATTGAAAGGCGTAACGAATAAATCGTGGTCAGTCAGGAGCAGATATCTGTGATCGACGTCCGGATGAGCTGCCTGTTCAACGAAAGAGGAGAAATACGGAACACTTACACAGTGCCGTTATTCGTAGGGAAAGTATTGTTTCCGTAAATCGTGCCTCCAGGTTGAAGAGTGATACCGGTGTTACCACTGATATTCGTCAAAGGGGTGTACGTCGTATTCAATTGCGATATCCATGCAACGAACTGTAGCGAAAACGAATTGAGTCAACATGAATGCCCCCAAAACTGCACAACCAAGTACTCACCTTCGGCTTTCCAGCATTCGTCGAAGTCACATACGCAGCATCGGGCCCAGTCTTCTTCCCCGGGTTATCCCAAACCAGCCTAATCTCCCTCCCTTCAGCGGACACCGTCGTCCGATTGGTCGACAGCGCAGGTCGAGGAATAGAGCCGTCAGGGAGAACGTTAGGGTTGGGAGTGTTAGTCACGTTCAAGGTTGGGAAAATTTGCCATTTGACTCGGGGATTTGATTTGGGGCAGGAGGCGAGGTATTGGGATTGGAGCGTCCATGCCATACTTTGGGTGATGGCGGGAACGAAGTAGAACTACGAATCAAAAGTAAGCATTACCCCCTTTTTTCCTATTTCCTAACAAACGTTGGTAACTGACAGGTTGAGGGAACAACCCTTGATACTGCCTAAATATCTGCTGCTGCCTCGACTCAGTAGCAATGGCCTGCCCGACAAGTTGACTAGAAGCACGAGAATCCAAGTGTTGCAGGAACCCGAAAACACCAGATTCGCCCACGGCGGTGAAAATCCTCGAGAGGTTGATCCATTCTTGGATCGTATTATATGGGAAAATGTACTTGCATGGTTTCGCTGTGCGAGCTGCTGTGAAGGAGACCGGGACAGTTGGAATTGGTGTCAGCTATAGTTATAGGTTGGACGAGGATGTGTCACTTACGTCCTACGATGTCGGAGAGTAATCTGAGGTGGCCAACTTCTTGGTTAGCCATATGCTCGATGAGGTGAACATCCTCAGCAGAGAGACCATCCGCAGCGAACTGTTCCGCAGTAAAGTTTGCGAGTCCTTGATGGAAAAGATACATCTCGAGTAATTCTTGCTGAACACCTAAGTTCTACGACGCGCTTCAGCAGCAGCAGAATATGTGATACTAATTCAAAAGCTTACCAAGGTCTGAAAGTCATAATCACTGGACGCGGCGTACTCCGCTGTACCGTTGAGCCCTACTCCACCATCTGGATGGGCGGGTCCGTGTCCGGGAGTGTCACAATCCGGAGTGACAGGAACTGCAAACGCAGCAACGGAGAGAGACAAGATACTCAATGTCGCAGCACGCATCTTGTTGGTTGAAACAATGAATAGTTCTCGTCGTCGGCGAGAACAAGGTTGGGTTGTCCAACACCACAGGCTTTATATACCTCATGAGCTCGATGTTGAACCGAACAACCAACCCGATCCCAAGCCCATTCGTGGGGCGAGAATGACGACGCGTACGCCTCTCTGTCTGATAAACAGTACTGAGTCCCGCTATACCGGTGGAGCCTCAGGCGCATTGTCGCGACTTAATCAGACTAGTTGTAGCATGACTGGCCGAATAGCAGGAGGAAGAGAGCGATTTAACGAATGGGTCGGGCACCATATCGTATCGTGGAGCTATGCGGCGTTGGTGCGTTGACGTTGACGACGTATATAGTCATAGGATCGTCGCACCTTCTTGCATAAAATGTTGCTAATGTCATATACGCAGCAAGGTCTAAGGATCTTAGCTGCTCCTAGAAGCTGGGATCAGACAGTGGATATGCAGAGCTGTATTTACCTGAACGGTCAATCCTGACGCGACAAATTCGATAACAATATAACCTTTAACTCCAATCCTTGAACCATAGGTTGGGAACATGCTGTACTGGGGCGTACGGGCAGTGAAATTGAATAGAATCAAGGAGAAGCACACAGAGGAGGGGTTCATTGCGGTATGGTAGTGAAGCCGACCAAAGTGCTCCAAGGTCCCTCACTGGACGGGCCACACAGATCTCGAGATACCTCAAAAACGGTCGCGATAGTACTTCCGATAATTGTTGGACGTGAGTCTTTCGTCGTAGATGCCCGAGGACATAACTCTTGCTCGAGTAAAAGCACCGTGTAGGATGCCGGCACTCTACTTCTTCGCAGTTTTCTTGCTCTCAACGAAGAGTACACGAGCTTTCACTAGTTAATTGAAGCATAATCAGAGCAATAGAACGGCTTTGATTAAACAGTAACGTACCCCTGGGGTCGTACTTGACAGCAGCAAGACTCGGACCCTGCTTGACACGTTGGGTGGTGTAGAAGTACCCAGTTTGAGCGGTGGATATCATCCGCACAATTATTGATCTGTCATACTGTGTCAGAGATTAGAGTAAGGAGGCCGGTATAAAGCGTACTTGGCTTTGTGCTTTGCGGCCATGGCTGCTCAGTGGAATGCTTGCTCGGCTTCGCCGGTCGTTGCTTGGGATCCCCGCCACGTGCAAAAGTGATCGAAAGGGTCACGTGGTAAGAACGCGACCTCGCGCTGCAACTTCGCGTTTTATTCTCGATCCCGTTTCTCTGCTGGAACGAACATCTGCTGCACGAAACTACAATGGACGTCTGTGAGGGAATATTGATAGTGGCTCGCTTTGGCGGGCGGACTCGCGCGATTTCGTCATTTCGTGCCACGACATCACGACCATCTTCGACTCGACACTGGCAAAGAGGAGGTTGAAACAGAAGCCATGGGACGTTGAGAAGGCGAAGCAAACACACAACGTGGGAAACAAGTTCGAATGAATTACAAGGAGCAGCTTCAAAAGAAGTAAGTACACTATCATGGTCAAATTATTCATCTATTATTTCGTAATTCATAACATCGATACGGTGCATTCCATTAGTCAACGGTGTACAAAGCAGGTCCAGCGACGATATGGGGCTCAATCATGGACAAGTTGTAAGGGGTGACGAACAAGTCGGAGTCAGTGACGAGCAAGAAGCTGAAGAGTCAATTTAGAGATGATTACGCGATAGAGGGCATATGATACTTACACGGTGCCGTTCACAGTGGAGAAGGTATTGTTGCCGTAGATCTCGCCTCCGGGTTGAGTGGTAACACCGGTGTTTCCGCTGACGTTGGTCAGAGGCGTGTATGTCAGGTTCAATTGAGAGATCCAAGCGACAAACTGGACATTCAAATCAGCGTTGCATCGGGCTCACCTACGAAAAGTCAAAGCCTACCTTTGGCTCGCCGGCCATGGAAGTAGTAGTATACGCCAAGTCAGGCCCAACATTCTTGCCGGGTGAGTCCCAAGCAAGGCGAATTTGTTGACCTTCAACAGAGATAGTCGTGCGGTTCGTTGAGATAGCTGGGCGAGGGATAGATCCGTCGGAGAGTACATTCGGGTTAGGTGCGTTTGTGACGTTCAATGTGGGGAAGATTTGCCATTCGACTTGGGGGTTCGAAGATGGACACGAAGTAAGGTATGGTGCTTGGAGCGTCCAAGTCATACTTTGCGTAATTGCAGGAATGAACCAGAACTAAACGATGATGCAATGTGAGCGTGTTGATTAGGAACATTCGTACTAAACACTTACAGGTTGAGGGAATAATCCTTGATACTGGCGAAAGATTTGTTGCTGGCGGGATTCAGTTGCAATAGCCTGACCCAACAGCTGACCAGCGGGACGAGAGTTCAGGTGCTGAAGGAAACCAAAAACACCTGACTCGCCAACCCGGGTAACTTTCCTAGACAGATCGAAGAACTCCTGGACGGTATTGAAGGGGAACGAGTAATTGCAAGGTTTTGCAGCCCGGTGCGCTACGATATCATTGTCGGTCCTTCCGTTCAAGTAGAGACTGGCCTAGAACTTACGTCCTAAGATGTCTGTGATCATTGTAGAATGTCCAACTTCTTGGTTGGCCATGTGTTCAATTAAGTGGAGGTCCGCTGCCGTCAGACCGTCATCTGCGTACTGCTGTGCTGAGAATGTTGCAAGCCCTTGGTGGAAGAGGTAAAGCTCGAGATACTCCTGTTGCAAAGCCAGATTCTGGAGAACCATTGAGTTAAGCAACACACAGAAGCGAGGTTCATCTCGTTACGTACCAAAGACTGAAAGTCGTAATCACTGAGAACGACATAATTTGCTGTGCCATTCAGCCCCTCACCGCCGTCAGGATGAATGGGAGTTGCAGCTGCAGCAAAAGCCAGAGACAAGAGACCCAGTGTCGTTGACAACATCATGAATGGCGGTGGAGATATTATCGACGTCCAAAAGGACGAATGGATGAAAAGCCAAGCATTATATATGAAGCAGGGTGGCCCGCGCTGCATGGAAGATATAACCGGAGCCAACTTACGACGTGCGGAACAGGATGAATGAGAATGACGATGTCATGACGAATGAATGGGCGGCGCTGCGGGAGGAACCTTACATCTTGACTTACTGGCGTATTTCTCCCAAAACGCAAAGGAAACACAGTTGAAGCAATTACGTTACCGCTCCGAGTCGCAACAGATCGACCATACAAAACTTGGGAAAGAACATTCGGAAGCGCAGGATGCAAAGTGCAAAGTGCGAACAGCGGACGAGTCGGGGTATTCGATCGGGTTACAATCGTGCCGCGCTGCCATATTGTCTGGGGCCAGTGGACCTTGAGGACGTTACACGGTGTCTTCTTGCAAATCCACCTTACTTACACAGAAGTACGTGACCTCGGTCGTTGACGAAGATGTTTCTATGATGACAGTATAATCCAGTGTCCTGCTCCACTGGCGTGTTTACAAGTTTGAACGCTTGTTTAGCTCAGGTTGCCCGACGATGCCGACGAATGCGAGACCCACGGATGATGTTGGTCGGAATCGTCGGATACATCTGGTGAAGTACTTACCATATGGGCGAAACTGGATCATTTTGCTTCTGGGCGGATTCAGGGCGGATAACAACGTCATTGCACGATGTGCCGCATTTCGGGGCATTCCAGTCTCAAGACTGAGAGCAAGGTGATTTGGACCAGAACACATACGAAAGGCATCTGCGGTTACCGAATCTGCAATAGGTATGACATGATTTGCATCCGAAACTGCAGCACGCTAAATCGTAGAATGAAAACTTGAAAGGACCATGAATAAATAATTGCTTGGGCGATGCACAAGCGATTCTCCCCAGTTGGTGTTACTTGCTGTTGGTTACTTGATATACGACCGTCGTTGTGCCGTCGCCGCATCGAAGACACAAACGTTAAGCTGGAGGTCGAGAGAGAGGACTCCAAGTTTGCTGAGAGCCTGAGAGATTTGGTGACGGCACGGTGTGACCAAATACACGTGCCAGAGTCACAGCATTACACATGGACCCATAACGCGTCGGCGACTCTTCGGAGGCTTGGACAGCACTGCCAGCGACGCGACAAAGTTCGGTCAGACCGTTAACTTGTGTATCTCTTCCTTTGCCACACTCAGGCTTCGAGCTCTATCGGGTTCTATCGCACGAGTTGTTTTCTTGCTGGTTACAGATCTAGAAGCAATATCAACTTGAAGTCGAAGTTGTGCCAAGGTACGTGCCTTTTTGCTTCGCCAACAGTGTAATGTGACAGGTCGGACAACTTATGCTGAATCAACTTACCAAGCTCGCAGCTACTGATACCGATTTTACTGCACTATTGTGTCGCGACCCCAACCATTGACCCGTATACGTGTCCATGCAGGGCGCGGAGGGTGGCGCTGTTCCAGCCCAATCTGAAGCATATTCGACCATGGACGATATGTTGCCAAAGGCTAAGAAACTGTTAGTGCCGATACTGGTGTTTTGATTGAGCTCGAAATGTTCTAACGGTTCATCATATCCACTGTGGCAGTAGGACTACGAGAGAACAGCATTCCCATCTGACATGCAGCAGCCCCCCTCGACTCAATCTAGACATTCTCCTATACCTAATGGACTTCCTTGACTGTGATAGGGACCCTGACCTTGGCGTACTGTCTGACACTGTCCACCTGATGCAGACGTGTCGGTCGCTATATCGCGGCGGTATACCTATGTTGGTCAAAGATGCTTCATTGGTGATAGACTATTGCCTCGACGGCCCATACTTGAGAGATTTGTACTCCTTCTGCGAGTTTATGGAAGCGGACGCTGGCTCTCGTTGTCGCCTAATGCGCTCGCTTTTCGTCAATAGCCGTCTCTCGCCAGCGCCCGGTAACTGGTACTCTCCTTACCCTACGTTATTGCGACTGGCGAACGTACTCAAGCAATGCTCAAACCTCACTACCTTGATACTGCACAACCAAATACCTGCACTTTTCGCGTTCTTCAAGGAGATCCCCAAGGCACTAGGAACTCTCACCTCCCTCCGACACGTGGAATTGGCCAGTAGAGAGGACGAAGGATTCTTATCATATACAACCACCGCCCATACAATCTTGTCAAACATTCACTCCCCGCTCGCCGTCGTGAGTGTCGATAATGGGTCGATGTACCGTCACGACTGGGATGATCTTGATGATCTTATCCTGGAGCTCACAATTCCACGCTTCTCATCATCACTGGAGCTGCTTCATGTCGGTCACCCATTATTTATGAATGGATCGTTCCCAGAATGTCCCAAAGTCAAGTGCCTCTCTATAGAATGCCCATATCCCGATACCATTGAAATCTATCACTTCCGCACAGGGTTTCCCAACCTTCAGTTCCTCTCATTGGGCACCATGACCTCTGAGTCCTTGGCGTGGTTTCTCGAGCCGGTTGATGAAGTCGCAATGGACGCCCCGAACAATCGCATGCAGCTTTTCTGGTCAAGCAACCGTGACTATCAAAGGCAACATGGGAGCTGGGATGAACTTGACACTGTCAGCGGAGAAATACATACGGTGTATGCACTTGCACTGACATGTCATGTCCGCCACATTGATGTGTCGTATTTCGAGAACGATCCATCACACTTTATCTTATGGCAGTCTATCTTAGACAACACAAAGCCATCCGCCGTCTCGCTCGATTTTAATTTGTCAGGTGATCTTCGTCGATTACCTTTCATTACCTCTGGATCGACGTCCTTGACGCACATGCACCTGGACATTTGCACCGATCGTAGTATATTCCGCGAAGAGGATTTCCTGGTACGTTCTCTGGATGATACCGTCAGCGGTGCCAGTGAGGACTTGACTGATCCCTTTAGTGCAGGACCAGCTTTTTGAACTTCTCAGGACAACCCATCTCACGTATCTTTACCTGAAGTTGCTTTGGAGTAACATGACTGAGGACGATCTCAACGCTAATGATATCGATGGCATGGACTTGAGGAAGCAATACGAGGTCACAGGAATCTGGCTTGCCTCGTTGAATCCCTACAGTCTCGTCTCTTGCATTGCTGCCTCAACTCATACCCTTCATTATTTAGGATTCGGTAGAAAGGTCATGGAGTTGTCAAGCGTAGACGATGATCCATACCATACCGACCTCAAGACATTCTGGGAGATCACCAGAAATGAGAACAGTAACGTTAGTTCACTACGACAGTTAACGAAGGAAGAGAAACATGAAATCAAGCTACGGGAGGGGATGCGTGGTAGCAATTTCTACCTCTGGTACGATTTGGGTTACCCGGATTTCGGTGAGTATCGTGTTAAGCAAATAGTCAAGTAACTCTAACGCAGATTTTCCATTTCGCAGTTACACCGTACGATGAGCTGCGTCCGGAATCACGACCGTAAAGAGTACTAGTGGCCTATACCTTTCTTCATTAGTTTCAGGAGTATCTCGTTTCATCGGAATGATGCTGCTTAGCCTACCAGTGCTTGCTGAATGGGAATATTGCGAAGAACATTGCTCGCTCGTTCACATCAAGGTCCAAGTTGGGTGTTAATACTCGAAACTGGTTAAAGGGTAGACGTGTTTAGTCAGGTACAAGGACAATTTCTCTGACCAGCGAGAATCCGCGGATGAGAACCCGAGCGTACGCTCTAAGCACGCAAATGGGTATGGTAGAGAGCTTCACGTCGTCAAAAAATCTCGGATACAACGCTATGTTTACGCCTACTATGCATAATCAATGAAGAGTGATTAAGAGTCCAAACTCAAAAAAACCTACAATATCTGCTTGTGCAGCTTGCTGGGACAGTCACCCTTCAGTGGCCCGGGCGAGATGGGGAACGACCTGAAGACGGCCTGAAGTGGCCCCAGATATTCTCATGGCGTTGGGACGTGATATGTTTGTGGCGGATATGACAGGTCAACAGAGCACAACAGCTTGTGGTCTTCGCGGCTACTCGATGCAATGCCTCGGTATCCGGTTTGGAGTCAAGCTTTCATGAGTCGAATGCGCAAACCTACATGTCAGAAGCAATCAAACTCATTTTTTGCTCATTATCCCACCAAATCCATCAAACCGTTCATTCCTATGGCACCTTTGCCTGTATCCAAGCTATAAGCCATGACATCGCGCCATCCTTCGGCGAGGGCTTTAGATGTCTCGGGATCTTCTCTCGATTCGTGCAAGTTGGGGCAGTCGAACCAGAGGAATCGCGCTGTTCCAGCAACATGACATATACAAACGTGAACGGTGTTGGGGCCTCTCTGATCTTTTAGCCATTCTTGCACAAGCTCTTCGTCGGTATCAGAATCGCGCATGTATTTCGCGAACTCCTCCCGGGTCAATACTGCGGCATCTGAGAGCTACAACGTGGCATACTGTCAGTATGGACAATGTTTCAGTATCAGGAAGTTCAGGATCGCACTTGGAAGATTTGTGCCTTGGTGGGTTGGTTCGGCCTGTAATCCAGCTCAATGAAAAAGCTACACCTCAGGTCAATTTTGAAGTCGATGGAGTCGATGGTCCCGATAGATACTCACCAATGCGTAGCAAGCTTATCTCTGGGACTGTTGGCCAGGTCCATTGCAATAAGAGCCCAATACGTGACGGAATTTCTCCAAAAGTCAAGCCATGTAGTTATATCTCGGTTGACTTGAGCAGCTGTTTTGTTAACTGCCAACGTCTTTTGAAACCTATCTGAGCAGCCACGTTTATGCGTGGGCCATGCTGCTTTTTGGCAGTCTCGGGAGCAATACTTGACGAACCTTAGCACGTAGGTGAGTGAGCAAGTACTTGAGGCTTGCGAGGAGATAGAAAGCAAGCAAATCCATTGGCTTACCTGCATCGGCTGCATCTCTTCAGCTTCTCTTTCTCAAACTTGTTGTAGCAATAGTTGCAACGCTCCTTGTAATCGTTATCGCGCGCGATGGCCGACATGGTGCTAGTGAGAGCCTTGGTGCAGGGTTGTAGCGCAGCAGCAATTCGGTCTCCAGTAGATCAAGGTCAGTGGTGAGGCCATGAGGTGTGGCAAATGAACCGCGATTACGTGGGATATGCCAGAGATGGTACCGTCGCAATAAGTGATGTAACTGCCTCCGAGGCCCGATGTTTAGAATCAGTGCATATGTATGGCATGCCACTAGATCTTCTCAAGTTCCGCAACACTCGAGGACAACCTTCACCGACAAGTAGCGTACGATAGCGAGAAGTCGAGACGCGTCGACGGTCTTGGAGACGCGACGCGCGTGACCGATAGACGCGACTGTGGCGGGATTTCCTAGTTAGGAAGTGACGCGTCAACAGACCACAACAACGGTGCGCGTCGGGATGGCATAAATTCAACGGCGACGTGTATTGCGCCCCCATCCTCTCTGCTCTCTACCACATCCTCCTCCTCTCTTACTCGCGCTTTTGATCTTTCTTTATTTTTGTGTAAACATCCAACTACAATGTCTTGCTCAGCTTCCAGCACTTCCCCTCGCGCTGCTTCCCCAGCGCCAACCACTATTGCCCCTGTTGCTCTTACGCCGAGCAAGACGCCGAGCAAGCGGGTACGTGTTTTGTTCATTTTGCTTGGTTGAGAACCTTGTCTGATCTCTTGGGAGAAGGCTGCCGCTGCGTTGGAAAGCATGTCACTCGCCTCTCCGACAAAGCGTGCCAAGATTGAACCCCTCCGACTTGTAGATGACAAGAAACGTTCTGCTTCCCCCGATACTGTCTGTGATCCCTTCGCTGGGCCCGAACCCGAGTCCGAAGAGGAACTCCGTAAGCGATGGGTCGGCGACATCCATTGCACTGAGAGTAAGTCATCTTCAGCTTGCATATTATATAAATCTAAGCAATTTTCGTTGCAGGTCAAGAGCCGTTGCTCGTTGAGACAAAGCGTCGGTTTGTTCTCTTCCCCATCCAGTATCACGAGGTATGCTTCCTCACGCGCCTGGTTGTACTCATGAAGCTGACTACCTCTGTATAGATTTGGCAAATGTACAAGAAAGCCGAAGCATCATTCTGGACGGCGGAAGAGATGGATTTGTCGAAAGATCTCCACGACTGGCAAAACCGCTTGAACGACAACGAGCGTCACTTCATCTCCCATGTTCTTGCCTTCTTCGCTGCTTCCGACGGTATTGTCAACGAGAATCTCGTCGAACGCTTCTCCAACGAAGTCCAAGCAGCTGAGGCTCGCTGCTTCTACGGCTTTCAAATCATGATGGAGAACATTCATTCCGAGACCTACTCCCTTCTCATCGACACCTACATCAAGGACCAGGCCCAACGTGAACACCTCTTCGACGCCATTGAGACCATTCCCTGCATTAAGAGGAAGGCGGACTGGGCTTTGCGTTGGATCTCGGACAAGAACTCCGCGTTCTCGGAACGACTTGTCGCCTTCGCTGCAGTTGAGGGGATCTTCTTCTCGGGCTCGTTCGCTTCTATTTTCTGGCTCAAGAAGAGAGGTCTCATGCCAGGCCTTACATTCTCCAATGAGTTGATCAGCCGTGACGAGGGTATGCACACTGACTTCGCGTGCCTCTTGTTCTCCCACTTGAGAAGGCGTCCTCATCCCGATACTGTCAAGAGAATCATCACCGAGGCCGTCGAGATTGAGCAAGAGTTCCTCACAGGTGAGTCATTGTCACCTTGTACTAGATACATTTACTCACCGGCCTTCTCCAGATGCTCTCCCCGTGTCCCTCATTGGCATGAACGCGAAGTTGATGTGTCAGTACATCGAGTTCGTTGCCGACCGTCTCCTATGCGCCTTGGGGAACCCTAAGGTGTACAACGTGACGAATCCCTTCGACTTCATGGACATGATCTCTCTTCAAGGCAAGACCAACTTCTTCGAGAAGCGTGTCTCGGACTACTCCAAGGCGGGGGTAAATACGTCTGCACAGAACGCCAAGTCGGAAGTTTCCACGTCGAAAGTCTTGTAAGTATTTGACGATGAAATGTCATTCACGTCCGCTAACGATTGGCTCGCAGCACGCTCGACGAAGACTTCTAAGCCCTCAACATTGCTCGGTTCCCTCCATCTCCTCGTCCATCGTAACCTTGGACCCGTGTATCAGTAGTTGGATCGTTTTCACTGTTTTCTTCTCAACACAAATCTGTCTCACTAGACTCCTGATCTCGTTGCATCACTTTGATCGCGCATGCACGTTGTTTTCCTGTCCACGCCCTCGACGATTGTCTTCCATAGATTTGTTTTCTTATCTTACATGTTTTTGTGACTAACCCACCCCTCATCTAGCACGTACCCCCACATTTAGCAGTAGGTATCACTCTTTTTGCAATACATATGTTTAAACCCATCGCGATATTGTGATTTGTGATTTGTGTCGATGCCTCCTGGAGCGTTTTCGAGAATAGAGATTGGTATGTGCGTGCAATGTAGCTCTCGGAATGAATCGCTGACCGCCGACTCGGAGTACAGGTGCCCGGGGGAAACGTACAATTCAGAAGGGTGCAGACGTTAGACGCACAGAGTCTCTGGCAAGCAGAGCCACGAAGACGTTCTTTAGCACATTTGCTACCGACAGGGCAGTTCATGGGTGACAGATCGCCCTGACGTCCCTGTCACTGTCCCTACGCTCATACGAACAAGGGCGGTCTTGAACTTTCACCGAGCATGTAGTGATATAAGGTAGTTCGAAGTATCATTCGTGCTTGACCCACGATTACGCCATCAAACTTCAGTGATAACTCAGTGCTTTATTTATGAATTCTACGACGATGTTTGGTGGATCTATGGGGCTCAACAACGATCGTCAGCTACCGGTCTTCCAGCAAGCCGTCAAGGCAGCTTGTTACGAGCTGCGGATGTTCTGTGCCGCGTTCGAGAAGATACAGACCCAATTGGGCTACTTCGACAAACATACGGGCGGACTCGTGATCCCTTCTGAGCTCGGCTTGTCCGACCTCTTCATAACGTGCTTAGGCAATGTTTGCGGTAAATCCAGTGACCTCAGATTGGTAAGGTTCAACTTTGGTCTTAGGCTTCTTCTAGCTCACCGTCTCTGTAGGAATTTGCGGGCACGAATGATGAACGGAAGGGCGGGTACGATTTTCATTGGGATTGCGTCTTGGATGGTATTCGGTATACAGTTTATTTCCAAGGTGCGACATTCATACATGGCGGGAACAGGGCGTGCTGATGGTCACTCGTCCTTGCTATAGCCAAGTGCGCCAAATATACTGGGAGTCAATATGTACAGAGTCGTCCGTATGCCGATTTCTTGCGCCAGTGAGTGCTCCCATGCACATTGTAAAGCATCACTCTTACTAACTCTTTCTAGAAGTACGTCATTGCTCTATCATTAGGCTTGATGACAAGGTAATTTATGACTATTATTATAGACACGCAGGGCGAAAAGCAGTGGCGACTTCTTCGCGATCATGTTCTCCAAGAGTCAATCCAACACGACAACGATACCAGAAGGATTATACTTGGCATGTGAGTGGATTAGCTTGCGTTCTGCGATCTCTAAACTCACAGACGAACCTCCATCCATAGATACATTATCTACGACTCTCAAATGATCAGCTTCGTGCCGATTGGTAGGATTCACCAAATAAACATGAAATACGACCAATTTGCCCAGGATGCAAGCAAAGCGACCAACGCATTTGTTCATTCATTGGCGGTGTTAGCATCGCCATCGGATTGCACTACGGACGTTCTCTTCCAGCAAGATAAGGTGATGGACAAACTAGCTGAGGCTCTGCGCCTCAACAAGCTCCAGCCTGAAGACGTAGGCATGTCTGTCGAGGGGGAAATTTTGTCGTAGTTGTATCACGGTCTGTTGAGCAATATGGTATTCACTCTGCATCTGAGGTTCGAGATTCCCGTTTTATAACAAACGCGACTATCCCCTCGCGCGAGGTACAATCTGTCTGCAGTTTAGTCTTTAATTGACGTGTCACCCTCATCAAGTGTAGCTGAAGTTCTGGTGTACCTGGATCCTGGATGTGTAGTTGACACATTGCAGACGTGAACATGACACCCGAAACCATGCTTTCCGTCGTACATTAGTTCTGTTCCTAGGCGATCCTCCGCCCTACAGGTACGCTCTAATTCTCTCTCTCGGTAGTTGGTGACATCCGATGTTGTTGAGTAGCTTATAACTCGCCCGCGGACGACCAAACTCGTAACTTTATCCCTATCGAAGTTCAACCAAGGAGGCGACTTGTTTACAATGAGTCTCTTTCAACACTTTCAACGTGGTGAACCTTTCCCTGAATACGGCCTCCTCTCCTATATGAATACTGTGCAGCCCGATAAACGAAGACTTCAAGACGCAATTCGGAGGGCATGCGACGAGGTTGTCGGATTCTACCGGATGTTCCAGGACGTTCACAACAATCTTGGTTACATGGCCAACAATCAGGATTGGGAAGTAATACCGGCGGAACTGGGTCTAACCAATCGTTTCCTCCTCATAATGGCTATATCCTACGGAAAGAGTCTTCTTTTCTCGATGGTACGCCCTTTGTTTATCTCCCTTACAATCACATCGTGTTAACCCTGTCGGCTGATCAGAACTATTCGGGACGCTCGGAGTTTACACAAGGCCACGACTTCCACTGGAATTATGTCGCAGAGGGCATAAGATACGAGGTCTATTTTCAAGGTAGGATATAATAGGTTGTCATTTTCGTTGTTGGTTGACAATACGCGGCTTGTTGTAGCCAAGGTCGCAAAATACTATCCCAATCAGTTTGTTCAATACGCTGATCTCCTTTACAAGTGAGTCGAATACCCGCTGAACTCAGCCGAATGAACTGATTCAGAACATATGGCCATATTGCAGGGGTGAGTTTTGATCGTGGTCGCAGAAATCGTGTGTTGCTCAGCAGTCCGTGACTTGAATAGGAAATGACAAACCCCGCCCACAATGGGAAGATCTCAGGAATCATGTAATCTCGCAGCAGCGAGCGAAGGGATACGAGAAACATATTGTCCTAGGAATGTGAGTATCCTGGAGTAGTTGAAAAGTCACCTCTAACCAACCTAACATTTCTTACTAGCCACGTCGTTTATGCACCTGATGGAGTGCGCTTCATCCCCATAGGTCAGCTCCATGAGCGGAGTAGGACGTATAGCGAATACACCCAAGGCGGAGGTATGATGAATAACGCCATTTTATACTCCATGTTGGACGGCACGAGCGAGGTCTTGTTCAAGCGAGATCCCGTCATCGACGAACTGGTGGACGCAATCAACTTCGGATTCATAGAAGAGGATCAAATTGGTACGACGTTTGAAAAGACCGCAATCCAGAGGACGAGGGATTGGGTGCGGGGGCTCGAAGAGGCTAAATCTGGTGGGCCCAGTTGCAAAGCATACGTTGATCAGTTAGTGCAGCAAACATACAGCATCTCCGAGAAGCGTCGTAGCCTGAGCTCAGCGATTTCGGAGGCAAAACGACAGAGCGTCGGGTCCCAGGACTCGGAAATTCGGGATTATATGAATTCCGTGACCGAGAACCTCCCTGAGTAAGGCACTGGAGTACAGTACGAATCAACAAATTCCCGATACCATGTTTCCTACTCTACATACATGCCTTGCGACCAACTTGAAGGAGTATATGGCTCGTATGCGTCGGTCGTAGGTTTAGCGAATAGTCGCACGGCCATGGATGACCGGGGGAAGGTGGCGAATGACTACGAGCAATTGGGAGAATGCGAAAAGGCAGAGCGTCGAATAAGTATCGATCACTCGGTGAAGGGCAAGCCAAATAGGGAAACGCAAAGCAAGTGCCAGAGGCGTTGAGTCTGCGACGCCCGTACACGTGGCATTTGAACGCCATGATCATGATCTGAGATCTCCTCTCTCTCATCGGTTCTCTTCTTCATCGCCGACGTCTCGTATTCAACATTTCGCATTTCCTCCTCCTGCCGAATGGACAAAAGTCAATCGACATTTTGCGTTATCTCAGTCCGACGCAGTGCTTCAGTACGGCTCTCATCGAGGGTTCCCTGTTCACCGGATTTGCATGATCACAAAACTGCTTGCACTCCCTACCTGTCACAGATAGTCGGGGACTTTTGTTGGCCTCACGTTTACCTCTTGGGTGACGCTTTGAATGAACCATAACATTTTCAACCCAGTAGATTCTACCCACATTTGGTCTCGTCATGAATCTATTACCTCGACGACCCTATGTCCTCTCATTTGCATGACCACTCGCTTTCTCTACAGATGTACAACGTCGGCCTTTCAAAGTTGATAACAACAGTGTTGATAACTAGTACGAAATTTCAATACGCTTCGTTGCAGAGCTTCTTTACAGCCGTTTGAATAAAGCATGGCAGTCCTGAGATTTTTGAAGAGAGAAAGGAAACTACGATTTCAAGCTTCCGCGGCTTCTTCCCGTGCGTCGAGGGTTCGACCCCCCGCTATGACACTTTCACCTAGCATTCATTTTGCTTCAGAATACTTATCTTTGCATTTTGAACTGATTTTACTGCTCCTTTCATTAGGTTCTGACAGTAGACTGTATTTTTCTTCGCCTGCTACGTTGACTGTAAGCTCAAGAACCATTGAGGCTCCGGCGCTAATAATCGTATTTTGGTGAAGCGCCCAGAATCGTATCTTCGCTTCTCTCTTGTCAAAAAGTCGGGGACTGCCATCCTTTATTCAAACGGCTGTAAAGTTCATTGCACAGTTTCAGAACATTACGGGCTTCGATCAGCCTTATTGAACGTCGACTGGCAGTGACGTCAGATTTACAACCATCGTGTTTGGTTTCTGTCTTCCCCCAGCGTGCCCCTTTCCCGTCATTGTCCCCCCGGTCGACCATGCAAATTCTGTGGATGCCCATGGTCCTGTGAATTCAGCGATGAAATCGCAATATTAGGTATCAACTCGATATTTGTTCCTCGCCGCGAATGATACTGACAACGCTTATAAGAAGAGAGCTCTACGCTTCAGCGGGCACGGACTAATAAATTGGCGCCGGATCCGCGAACATTAGCTTCGAATTTCGAGTCCGCTACTTCCATTCCCCCCGGCATGAGTTGGGAGTGGAGCGGGCCCGTTCGACATATATAAACAACCAGCCTCCGCTAGATTCCACAGTTCGTGGCTTAACCCTCGACGACGACCATCTACGGTCTCTACATCTCTATCCTTCTTCTCCACATTACCCCACTGTCCTTTCAACATGCGTACTTCACTCCTTTCCACCCTGATCGTCGTCGCTGCGACCTGTTCCCCGATCCTCGTTTCCGGTGCGCCGATTCCCTCGAATGGCAACCAACTGTCTGTACGGGATGATACCCAAATGGGCGACGGTTCTGGAACTATGACCACGCCCGCCGACAATGGTACTCCTGCCGACAATGGTACTCCCGCCGACAATGGTACTCCCGCTGATAACGGTACTCCTGCTGACAACGGTACTTCCGCTGACAATGGCACTCCCGCTGACAATGGCACGCCCGCCGATAACGGCACGCCCGCTGACAATGGCACGGCCAACGACGATGGAAATAACACCAGTGCCGACTCTACCAACCCTTCCGCGACGACTGGTGGTAACGAAACAGGCATGATCTCGTTTCCTCTATATTACGTGGCTTGTATGCTCATGAATGGTCTCCTGATCAGACACGTCTGGTGGAAATGATTCGAGTTCTTCGTCGCCAGACTCGTCGAACACCGCAAACGGTACCGATGGTAGCTCGCCAGGAAACAATGCGGATAACGGCTCTACCGAATCTTCCTCCGCAACCCCTGCTGCTTCTGACAACGACAACGGCACCAACACATCGACTAATGGTGCTGAAACCTCTCCCTCGACATCGTCCGACTCAGGGAACACCACGACCTCCAACGACAATTCGTCGGATATGCCCACTGGTACGACCAGTACCGACAACGAGAACGAGTCGGGCCCCTCAACGGATAACAGCCAGCCCGCCGGGACCACCGATGATGGTACAGGAGCCAACAACAGTACTTCGGACACGCCCGACACGGGTTCATCATCTGATAACAACCAGCCCGCCGCGACCACCGATGATGGTACAGGAGCAAACGACGGTAACACGGACTCAGGAAACACTGCGACGGACAATGGCAACGATTCTGGTTCGAACTCTAGTAGCGATGATTCCACCAACCCATCCTCTACTGATAATGGGTCGGGTACGTAAATTTCCTTCGAATTCCAAGCTTGATGAACTGCAACCTTAGGTGCTACTCCGTATCCAGGTAACACCGCGACTCCCGATAGTGGTAATGATTCTGGTACTACGGCAGACACATCTTCGCCGAATGCCACCACCACCGATGGGACATCTAATGGAGAGGGCACAACTCCCTCGGCCTCGGATAATGGCTCGAATGGTACGACGCAAGATGGTACCGACGCTGGTACTACAGGGAATGATTCCGGGTCAGGTACGATACTATTGTAAAGATCGTTTGTGATCTCTCGTTCACCTTATGATTTAAGACAACACGCCCTCCGACTCGAGCAGCGGGAACACCGATCCTGGAGCGACCACTGATGACAACAACAGTGGGAATGCAGATAACGGGTCCGCCGAACCTGGCAACGGCAATACCAACACTCCCTCTGATGATGGCACTAATGCTGGTAGCTCAGATACGAGCACGCCTGGAGACGCAAACACGACCAGTACCTCAGACAACGATTCTGGTTCTAGTGGCAATAGCAACACATCAGATGCTCCCGCCACAGACAATTCCTCTGGTACGGACAACTCTGGAACTGACACGACGGGCAACGATACTGGTAACTCTGACTCGTCATCTTCTGATACGATGCCTGCCGATACCACGCCTACTGACAGCAATGATGGCAACAACACTGGTACGACTACGGATGAGCCTAGTACCAACCCCTCTATGAACGGAGACGGAACGACTGAACCGACCGCAGATAACGGATCTGAATCGACAGGAAACAACACTGGTAGTACTGATACCTCTTCTGCTGACAATACTCCCTCCAATTCCGATGGTGAAAACACTGGATCTACTACGGATTCGCCTTCGACGGACAACGGTTCAAGCTCAGATGCGTCTGGAGATGGTACTACTGCCGGCAATGGATCTGATACGACCGGCGAGGACTCTGGTAGCACGGATTCTGCCCCTGCCGACAGCACTACCTCAGACAACACTCCCTCGGATGACAGCCCCGCCGATACCACTCCTGCCGACAACAGCTCCTCAGATACGACGTCAACAGACAATAGCAACGGAGATAGCTCAGGTTCTACAACGGATGCTCCTGCGATGGACAACGGCACCAGCACGGGCATGTCTGGAGGCGATAACACCACGGACTCGGGATCTGACATGACGGGTGACAGTACGGGTAACACGGATGCCACTCCTGCAGACAGCTCTCCTACCGATACCACCCCCTCCAACTCTGACAGTACTCCTGCTGACGGCACGCCTACCGAAAGTGACAATGGAGACAACACTGGTTCCACAACGGATGAGCCTACGACGGATAACGGGTCGAGTACTGATACGCCTGAAGATGGTACCACCATGGACGAGGGATCTAGCACGACGGGTGACGATACTGGTAACACGGAGACTACTCCTTCGGGCTCTGACAATACTCCTGCCGACACCACACCTTCGGACACGACACCTACCGATACTGGTAGTGGAAATGACACTGATTCCACGACGGATATGCCTGCGACGGACAACGGTTCGGGAACGGATACTCCTGGAGACGGGACCGAGGAACCTAGCAACGGTGATGGATCTGACACTACGGATACTGGTAGCACGGATACCACTCCTGCTGAAGATACTCCTACGGATTCTACACCTGCCGATAACGCTCCCTCTGATAACACTCCTACTGACACCACTCCCACCGATACTGGCAATGGAGAAGACACTGGTTCCACAACGGATGAGCCTTCGACGGACAACGGGTCGAGTACTGACACGCCTGGAGATGGTACCACTACGGACGAGGGATCTGGCATGACGGGTGACGACACTGGTAACACGGACACTACTCCTTCTGATACCACCCCTACCGACACCACTCCTTCGGACAATGCCCCTACCGACACCACTCCTGCTGACAACACTCCTGCCAATAACACACCCTCGGACAACACCCCTACGGATACCACTCCGTCTGACACCACTCCTGCCGACAACACTCCTGCCCAAAATACCCCAACCGACGCCAGCCCTACCGATACCACTCCCTCTGATACCACTCCCTCGGACAATACCCCTACCGATACTACTCCCACCGATAACACTCCTGCCAATACCACTCCTTCGGACAGCACTCCCTCTGACAACAGTCCGACTGATACCACTCCTGCCAATACCACTCCCGCGGACACCACTCCTGCCGACAACACTCCTGCCAACAATAGCCCGACCAATACCGGCAATGGCCAAAGCACAGGTTCAACGACGGATACTCCTGGAAATAGCACCACCGAGCCTACCACGGGCAACAACACTGGTGGTACTACGCCCACTGACACGACCCCTGCTAATGGTAATCCTACCACACCAAACAGCGGATCCACGCCACCGGCTGACAACACTTCGGGAGGCTCAGCAGCAGGTGCTTCTGGCACTCGTTTCTCTAATGGCTCGACGGTTCGTGCTAGGCCTGCCGCTACCCGCCCTGTTCGTACGCCGCCCAGCCGAGGCGGCCGTGGACGTGGTACTAGTAGATTAGTCGTCCCAGCTGCATCTAATATGCATGTAGTTCGCAGCAACCCAGAGGTCAACGAACATATTAGGAGGATTTTGTACGGTTCATAGTCAGAACCGTGTTCGCATGTAACTGGATAGTATCGCATTCTTTACCTACGAATACACTCTTTTACTTTGTACACTCTCTGGAATCTGTCTTAATCTGATTTTCATATTGCCTGGACATCGCGATTCATGAGTATATATGCATAAGTTTGACGGTCGTCTCTGTACTCGGATCCGTAGTGCAAAGAAATCGGAAATTCCTCAGGGTCTACGAATGATACATGACATTATGTTCAAATTCCAGCTGCAGGGCATACTAGTACTGCAACGTCTGTATGAGCCTAGAGTGAGCTTGGAGGAAGAGCTCATTTCGAAAAACTCTCTCCCCCGGCCGACTATTAATCGTTGCACAGCACCTGCCTATTTGGGAAGTAGGTGTTTTGCCAGCGAGTCGCTTCAAGAAAGGTCGAAGGTCTCAGGCTGTTGTCCAAGTAAAAGCACCATTGGCCCAGGAGATCCATTCCGCTGGTTCGTACAATACAACTGACGCTCACCGTTCGCGTTGGAAGGCCGACTTAGGTGCGGAGCTCCTTAGTGTCGTGGTCCACATAGTACTAGGACAACACCCGGTTTCAAAGCTGAACGTTCGGCATCACGATGCTTGAATGCCCCTGGTATTTCGTACAGTTTTTCTTACTATCAGGAAGCTAATATTCTGACACTCCATGCGTTTTTAGCATGCAGTCTATACAGCGGCGGTACGGCCGTGCGGACCAGCAGAATTTCGATGTTTGGCGCCTGGTGAGACGTGGACGCGGTCACGAGACTCGGAATCCTAACTTGGTTTCGCGTCGCGTCGCGTGGAACCCGACGCGGCTTCATAATGCCCACGAGAATGAATTCTGTCGAATTTCACCTTGAGGTGCGCATGGATTTTAAGCACTGGTCGGTCTCGCGAGATTGCTGAGAATTTTCGGCAGTGGCTCTGTTGAAGTGCACATCGTCGGGAAACATTCCGTCGTAAGTGAAATTGTTACTCACTTATCGTGAAACAGACCCCTGATGAGCACAAAAAGCTGCTGTAGTATGGAGGAGAAAAACCATGTTGGTCGAGCAATCGTGGGTCTTTCCCATTGTCTGACTAATTGAACATGTGCGGTCTCTTGCCGCCGCGCGGATGCTCGCACCACGAGGCGCGTGGGGATTCATTCCGTGGACACAATCACGGGACTTCGGCTGTTTCTCTACCCTCTTCCAAAAGCGGGATCTGAATGAACTTCAACCATCCCAACCTTTCAGAGACGCTTTCGAGTACCCAGCGCACAATGCCTCTTATGAACGATGAAACCCAAACAAATCTCAAGCGACCTCGGTCCTTCACAGAGGATACTACCGACAGCTACAGCGAGTACTCTGTCGCTCAACCAACGACCAAGAAACAGCGACAGGAAGATCAGCTTCCGGAGCCTTCAACGACGGAACTACCTGTAACGACTGCATGCTCCTCACGATGCAGCGAGAACTTTGGAAGTGAAGGTATGCTTTCCTATCTGCTCATTCATGGACTAGGCTCATTGCCCCCTCACAGCGGTTGAACTCTCGTCTTCGGACAAGCTATATTTTATTGAGATTGAGTCAACGTCCGACGGCGAGGGGTCCGACGCCGACTCCTCCTCCAACAAAGACATCCGCTTCGAGCTAAAGGATCGCGTCCACCGCAATTATCCCTTGGTCGACTTCGTAGAATACGTGTTGGGTTTCAGCGCAGAGTCAATCCCCATGGGCGAGACTGGATATAAGATCGACTACGAGAAGCTCAACTCCTACGTCAGGAGCGAGTACCGCAAGATTGGAGATCGCGGTTTCACTGGGAATTCAGCTAATAGCTGCGCCATATTCGAATCGATAGTCCAGGATCTCGTCGAACTTCTGAAAACCAACTGGCGCGAAGAACAGAAGATGGATTGGGAGACCGACTTCGATGGTGAATTTTGCCACTTGGAGGATTGGATTGTCTCGGGGTCCTACATTGACTCATACCCCGACTTTGGATGGCTGAAGAAGGGGAGTCTTGAGGAGGATAGGGACAACCTCAGTTGGCCTGAGTTAGGTTTAATCGGTGAACTGAAGAAGTCGACTGCGAAGGAGGAGCCCCGTACTTTCCTTCGTGACCTCAGTATCGACATCAGCATATTCAGAGTACGTGCTCGGCCAATTGCATCGTTCGTGCGACTGTTCACTGATGATGACGCTTCCAGGACGTTGCTTCCAATGGATGTCAAACCAAGGACCACGTCGCCCGCAAGATTAAGGCAGAGAAATCCGAAGACAGACGAGATGAAGATGAAACCCATGGACACCTGACCCCCGAGTCGGTGAAATCAAGTGATGTAGAGGGAATTGAAGAGAATGACAAGTCTACGAGTCTCTCGTCTCCATTGGGCAGGACAAAAGGAGGCGACAAAGCACCAATCACATCAAGGCCAGAGGAATCGGTGAGTAAGGTGCACATTCTCAAAGGCGTACATTCTAACAGTGTTTACTGCGGCAGACCGTGCTTCAGGACAGCGGAGAGAACCTGACGACATTCGAGTTACAGATTGTGAAGTTACTGCGCGAAGCCTTGTCACATGGCATTCGTCAATATGCCACTGGGTTCGTGGTGGAGGACAACCAGATATCCCTTTGGTATGCTGACTGCCACGGCGTTGTGCAATCACAAGGCTTTGACTTCATGCTGGATCCGCAATACCTTCTTCTCATCATTGCGGCGATGAGCTTCGCTGAACGAGCTGATTTTGGGTTCTCGCCGTTCGTCACGGGTTTGAGAGCGAGGGAAGAAAACATCTGGCGTAGGGCCAGGTTGGAGTTTTCTCGTGCTAGCGATATCGAAGGTAACGCCATCGAACCCTATCTCGTATTTCCGTTCCAAGTTACACCCTCACGGAAATTACTCGTTGATCATGGGATCGTTGGGCGGAGGACAGTGATTGCGCCTATTGTACCGGGGAAAGGTCAAGCGACTATCAAAACACTCGCACTCGACTCAAACATGGCATTGGTCGCCAAGATGTCGTGGCAATACAAGTGCAGGAGGGAAGAAGAGACGATCAAGATGATTCGAAGGGTGTTGAGCGACCCAAAAGATTCTGCACACAAGGCAATCCTCAAGCACGTTGTAGACTTGAAGTGCTCTTTGTCACTTGCTGCAAACGACCCTGATGTCTCGCTTCCTCGTGCATTCATGGACGCATTGCCCAATTCGGATCCGGAATTGGATCTGCGAGAGTTCCGCATCATGATACTCGAGGCCTACCAACCACTCGAGGCCATCGACGACGCAGATGATTTCAAGCAAGTCTTCCGAGATGTAGTCATTGGTACGTCCCTCCGTTGCACTCGATATTCATATAAAAACAAGGACTCATCCAATAATCGTTGTTAGCGCACCGCTGGATATGGCTCACCGCAGAGATTTTACATCGCGATATCAGCATTGGAAACATTATGTTCCGTCGCCGCGGTAACACAGTGGAAGGCGTACTATGTGACTGGGACATGGCAGAAACCAAAGCAGATCTTGGCGATCCCGAAGACCCTTGCTTCGTGCACCCTTGGGAGATTGAACACTTGCGCCGGAATAATGCCCAGTCACATAGTGAAGACGAGGACGCAGATGGGCATGTTGCTTCCGACGACATGCCCGGGTCGCAGCGTGACGGGCACCACATCACGGGCACGGTGCCATTCATGGCATTGGAGTTACTGTCCTGTGAACATGGATCAGTGCCTCTGCACACCTACTCTTTCGAGATTCAATCATTTTTTTATCTCTTGTGCTGGGTTTGTGCAACCCATAACCCGCAGGAGAAGACAATGGGTTGTATAGAGCAGTGGTGTCTCGATAACCCTCGACACGTAGCTTATGCGAAGGAGGCCTTCCTGAATTTCCCCCAAGAGCGAACTACCGTCTTCAAAAAGGCCCACACAAGTTACAGGCCGTTGATCAGGTCATGGGTTGACAATCTGGTACCGATGTTTGCTCGTATGTGGAAGCTGTCAGCATCGCTCACACAGCTGCGTGCTGCGCTCGCATGGGCGATCTATCGCAAGGAAAACGATGAGAAAGTCGGGGAGATCAAAGGGGAGATTGTCAGGAAGGCGAGGGAGAGGGACGATGTTCTGACATTCGATAAATTTATGGCAAAGATCGAGTAGCGTTGATGCTCGTTGAGGAGGTCAAAACTCAGACTGGTTACTACTAGCTATTGTCCATGCTCACGTGACTGGTATTTGCGTTCCCGCCTATGACACTGCCTAGTACGTTCCAAGTTCCCAGTAAATGTTACTTCACAAGTACAACCGCTATGCATTGTTACCAAACAACTTTGATCTGCCAGTCCCGAGTAAAGAACCCAATCTGAAGTATCACTGTCTGCTCCCAGGTTTGGCATCCGCAGGTAACGAAGTATGGATATATCATGATCCCAGACGAAGTTGAGTGTCACTGGCAGTGTTTTCGTGTCGAATACAGCCTGGGGCCAGGTAGCCGCCCTCCCTGCATCACAAAGCTCAACTGCGCAAAACTTCAAGGTGGCGGCCTGAACAAGATCCAGCTTGACTGAGCAGGCACGCCGCTGATGAAGAGCGAGATGTGTCTGTAACAAAAACTATTCTGTTTGATTTGTACAAAAAATGAATTTGCCCGAAACATGCACTTTCATGCGACACCAATGGAGTTATGAAGCGAAACATAGAGCCCAGAGCCCGAAACACTGGTCGTGACAAGCGAAACTCACCAAATGCGAAACTGACCGATTGCACGAAACATTCATATATTTACCCTTTGGGTTTTGGTTTTATTCAAGCATATAATCCCCGTATAAAATTGTAAGATACAAATGCGCTACAACAGGAGGCGTACTACTCATTAACTACATGGTTTATCCATACCTTCACTGAGCCTCAAGCTCTGAGGTGCGGGACCGGGTATAAGAGGATGGTCACTTGAGGTATATAAGAAGGGTATAGCTTGGAAGAACACTAAGATCATGCCTTCTAAACAGATGTCCACCTTTCCCCTTCCATCATCCTGAACGGCCCAAGCCAAACGGTACACGAGAGGAGAGTCATTAGCGGCAAATCCGAGACTGAAGAACGCGTTGAGGGAGCTTCAGAGGGCGATGAAGAGGCGGTCGATAGCCATGGTTGTTGATGGTGCCTCAGGATAGATAGAAAAGAGGGGGGAACGTCAAGGCTTGAAGAGAATAGGAAAGGCGTCGACGTGGTAAGTGAGAACTTGGGAAAGATGGGGCGAGTCAATGACCGTGAAGGCTGCGAAGTCCAGACGCTCGGTGATTAGCCTACCCAGTGTTGTCAAAGTCAGTTGACCGGTCAGAGACTGACCGGTACTGACCTCTGACTCTTGACCTGACCGCCTTGACTGACCAGTCAATTGACCGGTCAAGGTTACCTGGTCAATCAGATTACAAGTACTGATTGAACTCGCGATGAGGACTCTCAATCCTTCCGAAGTTCTTAGCCACTAAGAAATGCAAAAAATGTAGAGAATAAAAACAAAGGGAACCTTGCGTCATACGCTATTACATGAGTTATCACGAGAACCCCTTTCTTGACCGGTCAGACCTTGACATGACCCTTTGACCTGTTAGACCGGTCAGAGGCAGTGTTGTGCGGGTCGACGACTAGGGTGACCCAGAGGTCAGTGGCGGTCAGACTGACCGGTCAGTGACAACACTGAGCCTACCAAACCTCGGGCGCCTGCTGAAATCAAGCGCCATACCCGAAGTGCCTTTGGTTGTGTCGTACAAAGGGTGAGTTTCGCGCAAAGCAATGTACAGTAGTTTCGTACGGATTCATTTTTTGTACAAATCGAACGTCATACCCACCCCGGGAGTTCTCGTTCCGCTCCAATTGAAGATATCCATCTTTGCCCCTGCGCAAGGTACAGCCCGCGTTCTGTCAAATGTACGGCAGGTGCGAGATGATAGATCCCCTTACTTGTACGTTCGTGCCTGGACCTTGAATATGATGTGTTAGGTTTAGTACACTTCAGTCGATACGTTCGCGGGCTAGATTATGACATTTGATTCCATGCCTTCTGTCGTGCGCTAGAAACGTTCCTAGGTGGCCTACAGGTACGCCTCGATACCTTTTCATTCGGTAACATTGTAACTCGCGAGCAATGGTGAGTCAGCCCCACACTGGCAGAAGCGACTCTAACCTCTTTGCATCTATAACCTCTGCCCGCCTCGTCCATCTTCCTCGTAGCAATTGCTTTTGCGTCTCTCACAGGTTTGTACTTGCGATTCTCTCAGGATCAAAGTCGCGTTTGCTGACAACCATCGTGTGTTAGACACGAAGATGATCATCCTCTGGCCGGAATGGGCTATCTACGACACAGCACCACCGGCGAACTGGATGGACGCGGTCATCGGCGAGATCGAACACCAACGAAGTCCTATCCCGTCGTACTCTAAAACGACGGTCAGGAATTGGAACGACGGAGCTGATGGTGATGTCTACAACCACCATGTGCGTTCAAAGTTGCTGCCATACGCAATACGATTCGATGATTCATTGTGGGTAGAACTGAAGGCTGACGCACCTGCAATGATTTACTTCTAGGTCCCATACAGCAGGATCGCAGCTAGTCTATTCGGGCGAACCGATGGCGAGACGTATGCAGCGATCCACAAGGAGTTCTCGACGCTCTTGAAAGTCTTCGGAAACTCCAAGATGCCGTACCTCGACCCGAAACACAGCCAGAAAGATTTCAACGACTGGTACAACTACGTTTTCGAATCTATAGTACGTTCAATGCTCTCTACGCTCCGTCCTCCAATGTGGACAGCATTTATGTGGATCGCTTCACTAACGGAAGCTTCGCGTATATAAGTGTGACTGGCCGAATAACCTGTTCCTCGGTCCGGCCGAAGGCGACAACAGAGGAAGAGACGTTGATGTCCCGGTACGTCGGTTGCTTACTATCTTGTTGCATGAAACTAATCACCTGGGTATCTTAGATCAATCCGAGTCCAGCACTACAGAAGCGACTGGAAGATGCCCGGACCACGTATAAGAACGCATTGCAGCTGAAGGTCGATCCGGAGGATAAGTTCGATCCAAACGTCATGTCCAAGTGGAACAGGTCTTTCGATTACGAGTAGCTAGCTGTCTTTCAGTTACATTAGTCTCCCTCACAGACCTTATACTCACAAGTTCGTATAAGCAATTACATATGTATCATGGGATGTGAATATACTTGAAGAATGGCAAATGACCATTCTTTGAAGTGTGAACCTTGGTGTGAACGGCCTCTTATACTAAGACGGTTTGGCCGAACATATTGCAACAGTGGACGCAGACGATTGAGATCAAAATTGAGCATGGTATGTTGAGTCAAGTTACATGAGGTTGGTCTCGTTCCCAGCCGCTCCTCCGTGGTGGAGTGCGAGAGAACGGCTGAGTACGAGCCAACTGCATGGACTTGAAGTAAACCCCAGTGACTTTTCCGGGATACCGGTGAAAAATGGGTATCCAGGATTGAACACCAGGCTGCGAGGAACATAAATAAAGAACACGTACGTTGCCTACGCAAGGTCTGTGAAGCCTCAGTGAAGGAGACCAAATCTCATCCCAACGTCTTCTATATCTAGCAGGACATAAGTAATACAAAACGCCTAGTGTAACGGTCAACTTGAAGAAGGTAATGGGAGTAAAGGAAAGGGAAACGACGCCCGGAAAGTTCAGAACTCAGACAAATAGAAAGACAACAGCCGGGGAGATACGATACAGAGATTATTTCTTCACAAAACACGACCACACGCGAGGGAGAGTGAAGGGCAGAGATAGATAATAGAGAAACAAGTAAGGGCCATAGGTAAATGTATATAATCCAGGTACCACTAATTCAATAACCTTTAAACTTGGACGTGGAGAGCGGTGTTCATGCCTACTGTGCGATACGCATGGAAAGCGACGCGCATAGCGTGCAGAAGAGCCCAAATAAAACCAATCAAGAGAATAGGAATCCAAAAGAAAAAGAGCATAGGATCATCTACAAGAGAAAGTAGTGTAAGCTCAAAGCTCAAGCACAGCAAGATATGTTTGAAATTTAACTCACGTTTCTTATGTGCTTTACGCGATTGTTTCTTTGCCGGTCGATACCCATATGCGTTAAGTTCCTGCTCAGGTATGGGTACATCCTCATATCCTACTCCCGCTCGCCTAGTCAACGCACTCGACGAGGGCTTGGCACTAGCAGTTGGAGTGGTAGCAGAGGTAGCGATTTCGACCGGAGTCTCCTCAGAAATAGGTATAGGTACCTTCTCGGGTGAAGTCGCACTACCTTCTTCCCGTGGTGTATACGCCGGCGGAGGACTATCTTCCCTATCATCTGCACCTCCTGGCCGTCCAGCAGCGTTTGTCATCCATTTCTCCCACATCGCACGCCACTCTTGTGCAGTCGGGATTCCCAACCAAGGTAGCTGCTGTGGCTTCTCGCCATCTACGGCCCCAGGTGCCTGTTGACCCTGACGCCAGAGTTGTGCCCATGACGCAGGAATTGGAGGCGCATTGACGGGGAAGACGGCTGGCATTTGCGGGAACGCACCCCAAGCGGGCATACCGGGTAAGTGAGGAAGATGGGGCAGAGGGATATTAGGGATCATTCCTTGGATACCTTGAGGATGTTGGAGTTGCGCGAACGTCCGTTGGACCATGTTCATCCAAGTTGCCATTGCCTGTTTCTCATCCACGACAAGACCTGCCTCTACGGCTTTCTTCTCCGAAGGCATAGATGACATTACGTCGTGATGTTTGAGGTCGACTTGGGACGGCCGACGTGAAGGCTTCTCCTTCCGGTATGAGTTTCCACGTTCCAGTCTGCGTCGAGGAGGCAGCTTGGGTGTATCATCCTCCGAACTACCCTCTTCATCCGCCCATTCGGCTTCTTCATCCAAAGAACGATCCATGCTACTGGAATCACCATCTAGGCGGTCAAAGAACCCAACGGGTGCAATCTCAGCAGCGGTCTTCCCATCAGCATTCACAACGTCTGTCGCAGCCCCGCGCTCGAGCAGTGCCTTCGCACATTCAGAGGCCCGGGAAGCACCAGCAAAGTGTAGGGCGGTATAGCCATTCTTGTCCCGAGCATCGACGTCGATCTCGTGCGAAAGTAGGAACCGGACGACGGTGCTGAAGCCGAGGATACAAGCGAGATGGAGAAGGGTCTGGCCTGACGGTGTTGCGTGTGAGATCGTTGAGACTAGAGAGGAGGTCTTGAGATCCATGGGAACGTCCAAAAGAGCAAGGAAGTCCAGGATCATCTTCTCGAACTGACCGCTGTCATCAGCGCGGGCGAGAAGGAGTTGCCTGATGTCGAGCGACGAGCCTGGAGTTGACGAAGAGAGTTGCATAGCATGATTCGAGTTCATATCCCCCGCATTGTCGTTTGGTCCAGTGGTAGAGACGATACGCATCGCAACGTTTCTCGCGTCTTCGATCTTGCCCGTCATCTTCAGACCAACGACTTGCAAAGCAAGCTCCATCCTAAGAAAAGAAAAGATGTCAATACTGCATTCAATGGACATAGAGCGTCGCATAAAGCTAAACTTACAACGCTCGATCAGTATCATCCGTGTAGGTGAACATCACAGGTGGACTTCCGTCCTCCTCCTTAGGCACACCATCAAACCATACGGGCACAACACCGGGTACGTTCGAGGGCGGCAAGAGACAAACCAACGTATTGTCACTCCATCTCTGAGTCGAGGTACTGACCGTCCCACCAAAGACACAATTCAATTGCATCGCAGGGTGGAAGTTCGCGCCAAGCACAGTCACCTCGATTCCCCCATGAGTTGGACCAGAGTTGGGGATAAGACGATGGATCTTTGGGGGCGGGAAGGTCGGGACTGGAGGTGGGCTATGATGAAATAGCATTTGAGATACGTTCGGAGAGACGCTGAACTGTTGAGAAGAATCCAGGTCTACGGGCATAGCCAATGAATTGTCCATGTTTCCTGTGGGACCCGGGAGGAAAACCGAGTTGGCCAGCTGATCCAAAGACATGGAATGGGTCTGCATATCCATTTGCGCGTTCCCCATGAGGGTATCATCATACGTCTGTGTCGGAGGAGCATTCTGCACCGGCGATCCAGTAAGGTCGAACGCATTGTTAAGGAGCGAAGCGGCTACTTCAGCGCTGGCTGCATCGACACCCGCAGAGGTCAATTGTTGCGGAGTGACCGTGCGCAAAGGCGACTGGCACTGAGAACCTCCTGCAGGAGTAGACTCTCGAGTACCGGTGGTGGAGGTAACGGCAGATGGGATAGACTGCAAATCACCATCGCTAGCATCCCGACGAAACTTGGACCTTTTAGCGTTGTCATAAGGCTTCGCGGTTCGCTTCTTGATGGTCTCAGCCCGAATTGGTTTGCGTTTTCCACCTGTAGCTTCATCATAGAGTCCATTGGGGTAATCAGTCTCGGCGGCGGTTGCATTTGCAGCGGCTTCTTTGGCAGCCTTGTTGACGCCCGTACTCTTGTGGTCGTCTGTGATCATGATCGGCCGAGTCGTGCCCGAACCAACGACCCGACCATTGTGGTCGAGCATCGTGAAGTGGACATGGAATCCAACCTTCTCTCGATGGTGGCGGCAATAGCACGTGATGCGTAGAGGGAGAATCACAGACCCAGTGGAGAAGTCTAGTACCTCCGGGCAGTTGAACTGCACCAAGTTGGAGGTATCTTCATGTTTTCCCCGTCCTGGGATTATTACAGCATCATCGGGGGACTCGGAGTCTGACCGGGCAGGTCTGACGCGGGCAGCTAATTTGCGTGCGACGCGTTTTGCCTGCGCAGAGAGAACATGCAAACGCCAGTCAACACCCATACTTGTTGGGGTGAACCGTTAAATGACATACCTCACGCCCTTGACAACTCGTGCAACACGTAACTCGTGTATGGGGAGGAGATGCGCACGTCACTTCCGTGCTGAGATAAAGGGTATCCTCGGGAGGGGCATCTGATTGAATAACGTGTCAGTCGAAAACGATGGGGTTTGGGCAGGACACGTACCTATCTTGCCGTCCTTGCGCGCTCTACGCTTTGTGCTGGTTCCTTTAGGGAGCCGCAGCCATTTCCAGCTACCGACGCGATCGTACCGCAGCGGTTCTCCTGAAGAAGCGCTGGCATGTGCAAGATCGACGGTAAGTCGTACCTGCGTCTCCACTCGGGACTTCGTCCCGCCCTCAGGTATTGAGGGAATCATGATAGGCAGACTGTGTTGGGGTGAAGTTCAGTTACGCTATCCATGTGTGTAGTGATAAGATTCTCACTTGTGACATGCCTCTTTCGGAGGGTATACAACATTCTGAGGACTGGGCACCTGGTCTCGCCGAATGTGAGATACGGGTGGGGGGACGGGTTTTGTAGAAGTAATTGGGCTAGGGGTTGGCACCATGAGCTCGGACAATTGGCAGCTGATGGGGAGAGCAGTCGGAGGCGAGGGGCTAGAGAGCGCGTTCGAAGGGACGTCGGAGGTTGGACTGTGAATGGTGAGAACATGCGATACCAGAAGTTGCTAAAAGAACGCACTCTGCGACAACGTCGTCCTGCAGGATATCATCTAACTCCAAATCGCGTACGTGCCCCTGTTTGCTTTGAAGGGAGTAGTGCGAGTCGTCGCCGACATAATACCCTGATGGCGAGAGCGACTGACACCAAGCATTGAGATCTTCCTGGGTGACAATGGGATCAATGTTGTCGATGGATTCTGGGGTTGCTGGGGTAGTCGGAGAGGGCGACCTCGAACACGCCGTTGCAGACGACGAGGACATGGTCAAGATTGGAGTTGCAGCGCAGAGTTCCAGGCGGGAGGCCTATCGACATGCACGGGCGCCAGTGCCTTGCATTAAAGCATTTTATCACCGGACACGCCTTTGCCTTTTATGGCAATTTTTGTCCTCACGCAGCGCCCCAGCCTGCGGAAAATTCGGCACTTGTGAACATGTAGGATGTCAGCAGCATCGCGTTTCTGTCCCGGAAGGAAAACTCAAAGCTTGATAACTTCCGAAGATGCATGCGGCGTAGGAGCCTTTCTCTCATGCTCAGAACCAGAAGCCCGAGCTACTTTTCAACATTGGGCGCCGGAGATCTCCACTTGGAGCCGACCTCGGTGCGACTCATCTCCTATCGAACTGCGCGCTATAGTTCGAGCCGCGTCGCACGTGCACGTAATGGACATTCGAACGCGTTTTCGAGCCTTGTTCGAGCCTCACACAAACCACTCAGCAGGACGACACACCAAACGACCAGACGATCATGAAACGCGGCGCAGAAAGACAGCTCTCGAAGGAAGATGCTGAAGAAGAGGTCGAGGTAAGTACATTGGACAAACACTATACAGAATGGCTTAAATGAATGCCGGTCATAAGGAGAATGAGCCTGGCCAAGGTTTCCGAAAGGCGGACGAAAGAGTTCTTGCTGGAAGACAGTACGTGGAATAATGGTGTCATGGATCACCTTCATTGACCTCATTATGCAGAATTCGAGGGTTACCTCGCCGTGTAGCTGGTGCCGCCCATGCTGCACCACCTGCACCAGTTGCTGAGGTATGTGTTCATTATTCTCACTCACCGGAAGATTCACTAACTTCTCATATAGTCAAATCCTCCCCCAGCTGCTCCAAAGTTCTCTGGCTTTGGTGGCTTTGGCGCAGGCTCAAGTACACCTTTCTCATTCGCTGCCCCTGCGTCTCCTGCGAGTAATAAGCAACCCGCACCAACGACTTCCCCTTTCTTCTCTGGGAACAATTCATCCAGCACACTCCAATCCGGAGTTTCATCTTCGTCATCTGTGCCCTCAGTATCCGCGTCTGCGTCGAACGCGACGAAGACGTTCGCGTCGTTCTTAAACAACAGTGCCACTGGTGGGAGCAGCTCCGCATTCGAGCCCAAGGCAACTACACCCGCACCTGCCCCAGAGACAGACACCTCGAACGAAGATGAGATAAAGGCAGAGACCAAGTACCTAACCGCGCTTCGCGGCCTGAACGCTTCTTTCCTTTCAGCGGTGTCAAAAGCCGTCGAATCAGACCCTTTCTTGGACGTAGCAGACTTGCTGGAGAAGTACAAGGCACATCGGATATCTGTCCAGTCCGAATACGAAGATACTATCAAGAAACTCAAGCCCTCAGCCTCGAAGTCGACCGCAGATCCACCTGCGGCACCACCAAACCCATTCAAATTTGGGAAGACAGCGGAATCTTCGTCTTCATCCAGTGCTCCGGAGGCAGCCTCGTCAAAGAGTGCATTCCCGAGTTCAAACTCGACGTCTTCTACTCCTGCAATGCCGCAACCTCCTTCTGGCGCTTTCTCATTCAACGCAACATCTAGTGCTAAACCTATGGATGCTCCTGTGAAGCCTATCAGTTTCACGCCGAGCAGCACGTCCTCGACAAGCACACGCAGTGCATTTACATTCGCTGGATCATCTCCTGCCTCATCCTCAGGTGCCGCTGGTAATGACAGTGCATCTTCGGCAGGCGGACCTTCTGCGTCCAAATCGGCATTCTCCTGCGGCTCCTCGTCGATGTCTACTTCAGATTCTACATCTGCGTCATCTGCGAAGCCATTCACATTTGGGAGTAGTGCTTCGTCCGGCTCACCGTCTGTCTTCTCTAGTAACATCTTTGCCAAGCCCGAGTCTGACAAGATGAACGAGGAGGACGATAGAGACGAGAAGAAAGACAGCAACCCGACTTCGGCCTTCTCATCAGCTTTCAGTACAAACACCAATACCAACACTAACGCGTCTCCTTCGAATCCATTTGGAATCTCATCCAGCGCATCTAATCCCTTCGCTTCAGGCATCTCAGCATTCAGCACACCCGAGAAAGACAAACCATCGTCTTCCTCCGCGTTCAACTTCGGAAAATCTTCCAGCTCATCGAACAAACCCGTCCCTTCTCTATTCGCAGGTTTCGGCGCTGCACCAGTAAAGCCTGCTGCTGGGAACTTGGGTAACCCTGTCGGGTTCGGATTCGGCAGTCCACCCAAGACGCCTGAGAAAGAGTCTGCTCCTTCCACTGGTTCGGCGGCGTTTACGTTTGGCAAGCCCGCTAGTTCTGCCTTCTCATTTGGCAAGCCTCCCACAACTGAAAACAAGGAGAAAGAGGGAGAAGGTAATGCTAGCGAAGATGCTCCTCCTGTATCCCTCGTGACCAGCAGTTCGATACATGACCAAGAGGGAGAGGGTGAAGAGAATGAGGTGACGACACATGAGATTAGGAGTAAGGTCTACAAGATGGTCAAGAAGAGTGATGGTGGGCAGGAGTGGGGTGATATGGGTGTCGGGGTACTCCGGTTGAAGAGGCATAAGGAGAACGACGCCAGGCGAGTGCTTCTGCGGAACAGCAGCACCGGTAAAATCGTCATCGTAGGTGCACGTCTCTCTGAGGCATCTGAACGTGAACTTAACAGCACCGTTCCTCTGTGTAGAACTTCAATATTCATGCAGGAATGAACCCCACAATCTCCAAGAATGTCGTCTCCTTCCTCGGACACGACTACAGCGAACAGGCCAGTACACCCGGCGCACCTACACCGTTCAAAATCCGGATGAAGACGGAGGAACAGGCCAATGCGCTCAAGTCGGCTATTGATAGGGAGATTGAGTTCGTCCAGGGGAAGACCGAGGGTACTGTTCAGGGTGTTTGAAATTGTCACTTTGAGCGTAATATGCGGATATGCAGAAGTGTATGCATTGTGTCTCTGTTATTTTCACATCCATGTCACTTGACTACGTGTGCTGCATTACATGTTGCTCGAGCTATTCACGACCAGTAGGAAAGATTGAGTCACTCCCCATAAGACTACATTCCAATTGCTGTCATCCTCTGTGTGCTTTGCGAATATAACTACGCGCTGAAGCAAACTACGTCGATTTAGTCACCGAATCAGCGTTCATCGCGCCCATGCGCTCAAGCAGCTTAGGAATAGTCTCTTCACAAGGCCCATAAAAAGCAAAATCAGCCCTGTCATCGCCCTGCGATGGGCCCAGATTGAAAACCGCGACAGTGCCTCCGTTCTTCTTGACAGTAGAAGCATATGACGCTGCCGGGTGGACAAGATTACTTGTTCCAACGACAAGCAGAACGTCGACTTTGGTGAGTATGCGTGTTATTTCGCCCTGGCCTTCGGGGATCTCGCCGAACCATACAATACCGGGACGAAGCAGCCCGCCGCATCGTCCATATCTTATTTTTCCAACCATTAACTCAATATCTTATGGTAGCGAGAATGTTAGGCATTTGTGTACTCACCGGTTCGAACCAGACCATTCTGGTCCTCCGCACCTAGGGAGCTGGTCCACGGGAATGATCTCCTCGCCTTTCCTAGCTCTCTCTATCACACCGTCATCTTTGAAGATGGGTGCCAAAGGAGTCTCTGCAGTGGTCTTGACGCACTTGCACTGCGTGCACAAAAGCCGGTAACAAGAGCCATGCATCTCAATGAGTCGTGCATGGACAGCCTCACGCTCGTCTGAGTCCAATCGGTCCTCAGGTAACGTAGCTTTATCGAGAGTCTCATCGACTGCTCGCCGACAGAGCCCATCAAAATTCTGTGTAATGTAAAGTGGCGGTTTGTCTTGTTGCATCAGGTTAGGGAAAATCCGCTTTCGAACGGATGGCAGAGAAAGAGATGCCAATGCATAATGAGCAGCGTTCGGTTTCGCTTTGATGCATCTGTTAATGATTAACATGTCTGTGAGCAGACACATGTAGCGGGAGATTCTTAACTTACTGATCTCGCTTTGGATGGTAATAAGCCCAGACACGTCCCGGGTTCTCTTTGAAAGCTTGAATCGACGCGACTTCCATAGGATTCTGCCGAAAATATAATCATCAATATATATCGAGAAGGTTACTCTGATGGTGGATACGGACAGTTGTTAGCCATTGCCCGTTCGTACCACGGTAAGTGGTGATGCCTGATCCCGCACTGAGGCCAGCCCCAGTGAGTATTCCCGGACACTTGCTGGACGAAAGAATCTTGAAAAATGCGTCCCAGTCACTAGATGGCTGGGCCACAGACTGTGGGACGGTCGAATCCACGTTTGCAGAATCAGACATCGCGGATAATCAAGGGTCCAAAAGGTTGTATTCCAACTAGTACTCAAGTATTCAACCCTGTAGACATTCAATGGAGGTTTGTTCGTGTCAGCGATATCTGGGTAATAAGGAAGATGCACCTTGAAACCACTTACAGTAAGTACTAGTACCACGTCGAAGGAGGTATGCGAGAAAGATGTAGGATGGTTGGAAATTGCTAGCTGGCGTCCCACGCACTGTGATGTTGTTTGCGAATGTAGGTCCACGGACTCTCAATGATGCTATGCAGTCTGCAGAGTTTCCGATTTGCGTCGCAATGAGTACTACTGGTACAAAGTTGACTGAGACGTCCATAATAAACACAGGAATACATTCTATCCAATAATCCAGAGATACGCCAAACTCGCCCGGCGGCAGTGAGAGGTTCGATTCCACTGCAAACCGATCTTCTACTTTCCGAAATGACTCTGCGCATTGTGCCAAGTGGAGTACTGCACGAACGCCTCGCTGAGCAACATCTCGATCTCATGGTCTCCCCATCCTTGCGTCGGTAGCGATTGCAAGAACATGATGATACCCTAAAGTGGTATAGTCGTGCGCCCATCATATAGAGTCGGGATGTAGTCGGAGGGAATAGGGGAAAAGGTTGAGCGTAAGTATAATCTTATTTTAAGCCACACAACAGAGAAGACAGGGGCCCAATGACGAGGGACTAGACCATAGTACGCACCTGGAAGTCCATCTCTTGCAACTTCTTACTCCACCGCACGAGAAATGCTGAACAGACGTATAGGTGGAATTGTGAGAATGCGTCGGTGCCTTCAGCCTGGTATTGATAAAACCAACAGTCAGAGGTTAAACTTGATGCGAAGCGTCATTCATCAAAGCTTACGAGGTATGTATCCCACATCCGTATAGTATTCTCCACACTGATTTCTCGCATGAGAAGACAATTCATCCATCGGAAAGCAAACTGCATGAACTCGACGTTCTCATGTTCAAGATGTGCTGCCAGAGGAGCTATGAGAAGAACATGAGATCATGTCAACGTCATTCTCGGTACTCGGGCACAACAAGCTTTGCTTTATATTGAAAGTGTACGTACGATCAATCCGAGCGACAAGTTCTGCCATACGTTTGACGCTCCTGTGGATACCAGGTTGTGTGGCGATATAGTTGTCTTGGATTCCGTCAAGGAGTCTTGACAAGCACCAGAATGAATCAGCCTCGATTGCATCTAGGACATGTTTTGGAAGCAATGCGGGGTCGAATTCCTCGGGATCCGAGTCTTTATTGGAGCATAAGGTGAGTATATGCGCGGTCAGCTGAAATATGACAATGCATACCAATATATGCGGACAGAAAAACTTGGAAGAAAGGTGTCACAAGGTCATTGATACCCTGCACATACCCACTCGCAGGATGTCGTATCGCCCATACATACAGTATCCGCTCTAAACTCTGATACGCATTGTATCAGCATCATTTCAGGGTAGGTTGGTATAAACCTACTCGCTGAGTGGACGCTTGCATCCATAGACGAACGCCTGGCCTTGTACGTGGCACGTCAATTTCAATTTGGTGCCATATCTGTTGGTCAAGGCCTTCTCGATCTCTAGCAAACGCTAGCTCGACCAGGGATAGGTACTCCTGGCGTTTCCTGGAGAGTGTTGATATTCGGAGAGGGGCTGGTAATGGGAGATAGCCCTGTGGCGTAGGTCAGTTTGCAAACCCTTGAAGGAGAGATTGTCCGGACGAACCAGAAGTAATGGCCAGACTATAGGCCGCAAATCGCTGGGAATGCCGTTCCAAGCTAATTTCCGCAATTGCACTAAGAGAAGATTAGTTTGAAGATTGCGATAAGTACTGTAGATGTAGAGCACGTACCTATGTCGACATCTTCCGCACTGACACATCTTACAAACTTCTCCCTCCTATTCGAGTTGATTGAGCGTTCCCTAGCAAGTTTCTCCGACCACTCAGAACGGTCTTGAGAGTACAGCGGTTTAGATTGGTGCCGTGTAAGATGCAGAGGATCTGATCATTCGTATGAGGACTTGAACGAAACAGAGCATTATGTGACACTATTATATACCGTTAACGATCTCTTCAACATCATCGCGGACAGAGCCCTGGTCTTGCCTCGGTGGTTTGTTGCCCGTGGTACTAGCGGTAGGGTAATGCGGGTCCGAAGGAACATCTGGGTCCAGTTCACCTACGACCATGTCCCCTTCTACTTCGACGACTCCAGTCTCTTCCTGAATGCTCCCCGTGTCATGGCTGTCATGGCGGTGGTCCGCCACAGGTCGTTTGTTGACTAGCGTCCATTCTGTTTTCGGCGGCACCACTTCAGGTTTGGATGGGTATGAACTTGGACTGGGAGCATGCAAATGGGTATATGAGGAAGCAAGCGTAGACGAAGACGAGTTGTTTTGTTTCGTCGTTTTCGGAACTGGTTTCGGTGCACTAGAGCTGGAGGATTGTTTCTTCCACGATGAGGTCGACTTTGTGGGAGACTCTGAGTCTGAAGTACTGTCCCAGGCGTCGTCGTCCACCCATTCCGAGTACGAAAAGAAATGGCTTGCAGGCTTCAGGCCAATATGAGGCCGGGCAGGAGGTGGTCGTGCACTCATATTCGGTCGGTTATTAGCGGTGCATTGATCAAGATCGTTGAGTTGCGAGCAGCAAGCGGCCAAGCCGTAAACACCTCCTCGTGACCCGCGCGCCTCACAAAAATGGTAAGTGTCTATGTTCACTTGTCCGACGAGTCGACGAATGCCACCCATGTCCGAGATACTGTCAGCTGGTGGCTGAACTCACTCATGTCCATTATGGAACGATGATCACTCAATGTGGCCAGCATCTCAAGTTGACAACTTCAAATTCGGATGACAGTACAAGCACCATTTTTTGAATTCGGAGTGCCCTGTTCGGAGTGGACATCCTTATATCTAAACTAGTTGTGCATCTCTCCTACCAATCCCCAGTCCAAGTATGCCTCCCCCTCCCGACAAAGTACGGAGATTGCTTCGGTCTGTTGAGCGGTCTGTTGAGGGACTGAGTTCAGCGGGTCTGTCGTGAATTACCCCGTTGTTGGGCATGATAGAGCCGGAATGGATGGTACTGCTTCCCCCCTGACCGCTGTCATCCCTTTCGACGTGAATCTGTCTCCTACCAATTCCCAGACCGAGTATGCCTGATGGAGTCCGGAAGTTGCCTCGGTTTGTTGATGGACTGAGTTCAGCGGGTCGATCGTGAATTTCACCATTGTTGGGCATAATAGATCCGGAATGGATGGTGCTGCTCCCGCCACGGCTTTCGCTGTCCCTTTTGACAGGGACTAGTTCACTAGAAGCTCCACTGCCAATCATCGAAGCTACATCGCAGCGGGCCGATGTCAGTAGGGCGATTTCAAGAAACGGAGCCCAAACCTACAAGGGTCGATTCCCTCGGTTTCTGTAAAGTCCTCGTCGCTGGGCCCTGGATTGGTCGCAGGATACCCTTCCAGATCACCATCGCCAGGCGTGCAATCGTACTGCGGGTAACCGTCTGGGTTATTGTCCGCCGGACTCGTCGCGAAGTCCGAGTTATCCTCGTCAGTCGAGTCTATATGAGCACGGGGTTCCAACCAGTTAGACGATGGACTAGACAGTGAAAATGAAATCTCACCCGGACCAGCGGAAGTGTCGTACGCGTTGGGATCCGGCACGTCAGCATCATCGCTTGTTGGTTGTTCGTCGTAGTAGGTACCGTCGTTTTCCCCGTTCAGGCCAGCAGCATAGTCATAGCTGTCATCCTGTCGCCTGGCAAACTGGCGAGACACGCCGTTTCGCGGGACACCAGTAGTCGGAGCACCATTGACCAGCATAGGTGAGAAGGTCGCAGCGACCACAACGAGAGTGGAAAGGATAGAGAGACGCATAGTGAATATGTGAAGGGAGCTTGTAGAGAACAAGTAGAGTAAGATAGTGAAGTTGTTTGATAAGAATGTGAAGAGACTGCCGGCAGTCGAAGGTCAAGACAAGCTGGGGCACGCGGAAGGATGGCGGGGGAATATATACTTCAACAAAGCGGCTGACGTGCCCGCCACATGGGCCCGGGCGGAGGCAGAAAAATGCCGAACCAAACATTGACACCTCGGGACATTGCGCATACTAGCTCTCTGAGAATATGTCCCGCCTGAGTATAGCAACCTTCGCAGCGATTCCAAGAAGGTGAAACGGAATAAGGGCGAAAGAGAGGGCTCTGACGACATGCCACAGATACATGGAGAGACAGGTTAGCGCAGTATATCGTCTCGCTTGTAACCACGACAGCGAGGACCGGCGGCACACCAAGCCAATCAACTACTTATTGAGCTGATTCCAGGGCTTTAGAAAACGTGTACCATAAGTACTACTGCCTCTCAATCGCCCGTCACTGGGTCACCGCAGGGAAATCCTAGTCACTGGCTTTAGTTCAGGCTTTACGGAAGTGTTACAAAATTGAGATACTCACTGCAATCAGTGTACCTCCAAGAGAGAGCTGCATAGCAAATTCGTTTATCATGCCATAATGCATCATACCCCTGCCAGTGCAGGAAACGTGCATCATGCCCTACATACCACGAGCCAGGCAGCGAGACGTACTGTATCGATCACGGATCAGTTGGAACCTCGTTCACAGAGGATATAACATGTGTGTAGCACTACAGAGAATGAATATCTTCTCTGTCGGTAGTCTACTTTGAGAGACTCAAGGACTCGGAACCAAGGTCTGGCGAACTTTGGATTTCCAGTGAGTCGCGACGCGTCTTAAACGCGTAACTGCTGAAGAGACGCGCGTGCCTCGAGGCTATCGAACGCCGCTCTAATGTCACGTGATGTATTTTCTGGTCATGGCCATGGACGTGAACGTTGAACATTTAACCTTGAATTTTAGCAACTTTGACGACCCCGAGTCAGCGCTGATAGTATTCTACATGTACAATTACGAACCTTTGTTTTGTACATCAAGCGTAAAATGAGGGCGCTCATGTGCCAATGCTAGTACTGGTACCGTCACGGCACTTAGACAGGATTGGCTTGAGTACTAGAGTCGTATATCCTCTTCTCTGAATCAGCATGTCCAACTCTTGTTGTATCTAACGCTATAATACAGGAATATATGTAGATGGTGTAATTAAGTTGATGTTCTATTCTAAAGAAGATGTTGATGTATATAACAATAATCGTTAGCCCGCAGCAAGCCTACTATATATATGCCCCAAGTACTAGTAGCATCTAGCGATATAGTAAAAGGTCAAGAAAAGATGTGAGGAATTAGGGAGAAGTAGGGTGTCATATGATCAAGTAAACGAAACCTATGCGCTCTCAACATCCCTCGGCTTCTCCGCCTCTGGCCTATGGGGCGCAAACTTTGACTTCCTCCTCAATGCCGGTCCATACTTTTTCAGGACGAACGGAATCGGAGCCAACAAAATCGCAATGCATCCCAACAACGTGGAGGCCCACCGCGGATTCAGCTGATCGTACATCTGCGTCGCGAAGAGGGGGAATCCAGCACCGAACGCAGATCGCATCACAGTGTTAGCTGCGAGGGCGGATGCGGCGGCGGCGAGATACGCGTCGATGATGTAATTGAACAGCGACAAGAAGATCCAGATGACGGAGAACCCCAAGGCTAAACCTGCCATCATGGGTGCCCAATAGTTGATGCTAGGGTATGATGTCCAACCGAACCAGAAGAATGAGATGGCCAAGATGGGCGCGGCTGCCATGCATTGTTCCAATCGATATTCGGGAGGAACAGGATTAGGCTTGTATCGCTCCCCTGCGCGGACGTATCGAGGGTTCCATATCAATAGATATCCTAATACTCCAAGGACGCCGCCAAGGAAGATCGGCAGGAACATGAGTCCAGTGATACCGGCATTGAATCCTCGGGCTTCAGTGAAGACAATAGGGTATGCTTCGAAGAGCAGGTAAACACATCCGTAAACGAACTAGAATACGAAAAATTAGTCACAATTGACGGAGAGTTCTCCACCAAGCAATGCGGCGTACACTCATGTAGACACTGAGGGCCAGAAGCATAGGTTCTTCGATCAGCATCTGGAAAGGTCGGACAACGACGCGTCGCGCGCGAATAGCGAAGCCGACGTGCTGCCTATCCAATGGAGCCCAATAGCGGTCGTCGCCCGTCTCTTTGCGAAGCCTTTTCGCCTTGCGAGCGAGGATAACAGGTCTGGAGTACAAATATATTGAGCTACAATCCAGATAATCACAAAGATAACAAGAAGACTCACCCATAGGTCTCTGGCAGGGTGAAAAGGATTAAAACGAAGCAGGCACCAGCGAAACATGCTAGCAGCCAGAACACCCAAACCCACGACGCCCCGCCTACGGCAAGGAACCCACTGACAATGGGTGCGAGCGCTGGACCGGCGAACGGGCCCAGCGTGAAGACGGCTAACGCTATGCCTCTCGTATTGGCGTCCCAAATGTCACTGATTACAGCGCTACACAATTCGTGTCAGCAAACATACCTCACAGTGTCACGACCAATACATATGAACTTACCCGCTATTAGTTAGAGGCGCGGCTGCAAATACACCACCCAAAAAGCGGAATGTCAGGATTGCGCCAGTATTTGGCGAAAGAGCGCATCCCACTTGGAACCCGGTGTATACGAGGAAGGTCGACAGGAATATTGGTTTCCGCCCGAACTGCTCAGAAAGAGGACCCCATAACAGAGGACCGACGCAGTAGCCAGCGACAAATAGCGCGATGAGAAGCGTCGCAACTTCACGCCCAAATCCGAAACGTTGCTCGAGCTGCGGGACAATGCCCGAGGGCGCGGAACTTGCAAATGTCCTGTGGATGACCATCAGTTTTTGAGTCAGATATTGAAATAGAGGTTGACGTACGCATTGAAGATGAGAAGACCACAGACGGCTGTCATGTACATTCGTTTTCTGCGAGACCAATTGTGCGGATTTTCCAAATCGCCAGGTTCAAACTGAACCTCGAAGGGATCCCTATCGTCCTTTTCTGCAAGAGGGGGCTCGTCCGACTTCAACTTGGACACCTCTATGACACTCCCCGTACGCGAAGACTGTCGGTCAACGATCGTTGCTGAATCACTTGGCCCTGAGCCTCCGGAACTGTCTTGCCTTGAATCGGGTTGCAAATAAGTTGGCTGTCTATCGTCCTCCATCGTGTCGATAGTGGGAGGAGCTCAGGGGATGGAGACGATGGGAAGGGGGATCAAGAATGCGGATGGAAGGGTGAAGGGCGTCCCTACTGGCATTTCTGCGGTCGGTTATATAATGGTGGATTGGATTTGGGGCTAGCTCGGGGCTGACAAAACTCAAACCAGTTTACCCACCATGAATGCCGGACCCGCGAGACTCAATGTACATGGTCATGGTTTCCGCCCTCCCACAATATTATTGAGGGCATCCAACTTGCCTCTCGGGGGCCGACATATATGACGCGAACGACGGAAACGGTCACGCTTCGTGGGGCCGACCCACAAGCTACCACAATTGGCTAAGCCGACCGCTAAGATCTTGATGACCAGAGGGATATGTGTAAGCAAGTACCTTCAAGTACTCGCTGCAATTGGGAAGTATACGACGATCACGGACGGGCGTACAAATGCACCCCGCTCCCCGAGCATATGCGGGAGATTGAGGCAAGATCGAGGGGTACAGAGAATTCATACCAAACACTTGTAGCTTGATAAGCACCGCGCTGTTTCCTTGGCCGTTTCCACCGTATGTGCCTTGACTCGGATGCTTGCCAATGCTTGCGTAGACGACGCGGCATGTAGAAGTACTTACGAAGAATCGAAGCTGCTAACACTAGTACTGCTACATTTGTTTCCTATCCCTTTGTAGCATGTTTGGGTGCTGAGGAGGTTTGGCTTGTCCAAATGACTCGGATGCATCATTGCATGGAACATTGGAAGTAAGTAGTAACCTAGTAAGTAGTAAACCTAACCCTGGTTCCGGTGGAATCGGGATTCCCAGTTCACTGCGCCGACACCCAATTCAACTCCGATCCAAGTTAGAGGAGACTGGCCGCCTCCTTATTGTATCTTCCTCTCTCATTGTAACAGCATCTAGTGCACGACTGAAGTAGGTATATCGGTACCTATTCAGGCCTGCTTTACGAAGCCGAGGGTGTCTTACCTCAGAGAACACTGAGAAATCGCCTCAGGCGAAGTGGTGCCAGGCTGTAGTAATCGGAGTCCTTTCTACTAAGAGATTGCCATGTTCGTGGCTTTCCTTCAAGTTTGCTCATGATTATAGCACAACGCCATTCGTCTCGACACTAACACCACTATGAGCCAAATCAATTCCGACACGAAGTCTCTGGTCATCTCGACATACCACGATCATCCTGTATTTGAATGTTCCAAGTGTAATGCAGTCATCGTAAGTCACGGTGTCTATTCCGTAAAGTAGTGCTGACTGGTCGCTGCGCTTCGATTTCCCTATAGGCTCTGCAAGACGAACTCATAAGCAAAGCATTTTCTGGAAGAGATGGGAGGGGCTAGTAAGTCCAGCGAGGCGACGTGCTGCCACGACAACCAATTCGTCTTCCATATAGCCTAATGCACTCAGCGGTCAACCTGAAGATGGGTATGAGGGAGGACCGTCCTCTTTTGTTAGTACCTTCGCATTGAGCTACTCACCGTGCTCATGCTATTAATGGATACAACGCTCAGAACTGGTGTCCATACCGTCGCGGACGTCTATTGTCTTGGATGCAACGAGAGGATGGGATGGCACTATCTCAAGGCCTCCGACCAAACGCAGAAGTACAAGGAAGGTGAGCAGGTGATCCACTGAATCACAACAGGAATACATTCCACTGCCTAACTCATTCTCACTAACTGGGCTTTCCCAGGCAAATATTTGCTTGAACGGGAGAAGCTTATCAAGAACAATGCATGGAAACTTGATGATTGAACTGAGCTATCGCCATCTCTGGAGTCTGTATGATATCTGTAACTCTATTCTGATCCCTCTCGGATGCTATGACGCGTATTTTTGACCGCATTAATCACTGCTTGAATCACCTTCTCTCTGCAGATCATGTTGGGGACCTCATCGTGATGTACAAGTATATCGCGACTGGGAACTGTTCCTGGTCGCACATGGACCAGACATGAAACGGAAAGGTAGGAGACATTTTCTGCAGAACATTCGGGATCGTCGTCGCCCACGCTCTACACCCATGTGAGCTCCAGATGGCAGAACCTTAGAGCTAAGTCACTAAGTACTGCCAATGCGCCGGGTACTGTGGTCCACTAACGACGGTATGCGTGACCTTTTGTCATGACTACTGCTTACCAGCGGAGATAGGGAAGTCTACTTAAATGCAGTTTCAGGATGGCATGCGCACTTAACGAGGTATGTGAACTTCTAAGCAGCGCCAAACAGTATCATCGACAACGAAATCCACGACAACTATGAGTATAGTATAGTAATGCGATGACGATGAGCAAGTCAGAATGAACGGGAAACATGTCTTCAGGGGATGCAATGGGGATGATGGTACAAATGGAGCACGAATGAGGCAATGAATGGAGGGAGCAGATGTACAAATGCAACACGGTGAGGAGTTCGGCCGAAACAGGACAACAATGAAAAGCCACAAACGAGCTAGAAGCACTACTCACTCAACAAATGAACCAGCGGAGATAAAAGAACATGTCAATTTGTCCACACACAAGTGTCTAGGGTATGTCACCTTGGGCGACTGAACAGACTGTATCCAGGCGACGATGGGAATTTGGGATATGAAGAACCTCTCCCGCGAGCTGTTTGTTCGCCTACGGGATTCTGTGGCGCGCTGGTGGACGTGCGTTCTCCACTACTGCTACTCGGCCCCGGTGCGTCAAACACGCTTCGGAATGGCGTAGACGGACCTGACGATGCGGTCATGCCTAATATCCTCTGGACAAGGAGAGGTCTATCTTGCTGAGCCGGTAGTGGTGGATGGGGAGGCAACTGTGAACCGCTTATCCGACGACTCGTTCGACGTGAAGCATTCCCTATGGCGTCAGAGAGAGTCGAGTACGATGAATCTCGAAATCGAATCTCAGATATGGCGGTGTGAGCCATTGATTCCGTAGGTGATGGAAGCATTTCTGAGGGTTCCGTCTGTCGGTCGTCCTCCAGAGGGAACGTCGCGTCCTCCGGAATGGCTGATCTCGGTTCGGGGATGGTGGTTGGAGGAAGGGTGACAGGATGCAATGAAATGTTCGGACTGAGAGAGGGACGGCTGGAGGTAGGTCCACCTCCTATTGCTATCGACAAACCCATCGACATTCGACGGTCAGACGGCAAGGACTCATATTCGGTGGTAACCCCGCTCCCTGATTTCGATGAACTCCTAGTGGAGTTTGATCGCGACTGACCATTTGATCTGGCATCACTTCGTAACGAGGTCGATGCGGAGGAGTCGAAATCGAGGAACGAGAGATGTGGGTCTGGTCCTGGGGCAATGCTAGTTTCCTGCGAGGGAACGGTGGTCGACACAGGGGAGACTGCAAAAGTTATGGGAGTGATAGGGGTATCCGGTGGACTTAGTATTACCGGAACATCTGGCACCGCAGTCACAATGTTTGGGATTTGGCCAAATGCTAATGCAAACTTGGGTGATATGGGCGATGAGACGGTTCCAACACTGGCATGGCGTTCTTCGCGCCGCTGCTGTGTTGTTGCGTATGGTTCATCCCGGAAGCTCACGCGCCTGCTTTGATGTGGCTGAGTCCGCTCCGACGCAGGAACATTGCCGATAACACCGTCCTCCGAAACAGCGTTATAGAACTCAGACAGCAGGATTCCCCGACTGCTGTCGCGAGTATGTGAAGGGTATGACGTACGCATATCTCGCGGCCCTCTAGGCTTTGTTGGTGGAGGGGATTTTGGAGGTGTTCGAGGGGGTCTCGGCGAGGGGACGCTGAATGAGCTCGAGGACGTGCGTACGTGGATGTACCCTCGAGGGGGGATAGGAAGTTCGGGGAGGTCAATGGAGAAACTGCCGTCCGAGTTCTGAGACGCGTGTCTTGTCGCGTGTCCCGTGCGCAATGCCCTCGCCGCCTCGATATCATCGATGTACTCTTCCTCGAGGTCCTTGGACGCTCGTATATCGAGCACACCTTCATTCCTCTCGGCAGCCTTCACGGGTACCTCCTCTATCTCCGGTTGCTTCTCCCCGTCTGCCGAACGAATGGAGCGGGCCACGAACGAGAAACGTCGGAAGCGACTGAGGCGAGGGTTAACGAGCAACTCCTGCTTTCGTCGGCTTGCTCGACGCCTCCGCACCATCCACGCAATAAAGACGATCAACCCGAGGCAGGCGATCGAAGAACATATCGCGACTGCGGCGATCTTCCCGCCCGACAGACGTGACGACGATCCTGACATGGGCGGGCTGCAAGACAGAGGGAGAAGGGGGAAAATTCGCCACAGAAGCAGACAATGAACGTCCGGATTTAAATCGCAAGATGTTATTGAACTCACGTGCCACTTAATTGCTCCACGGTTGTCACATTGACGCTGTTGAGGGCGAAGAAGCTGTCAACTCCTCCGCCGGGAGAACCTGCATTGGCAATCCCGAGTTTGTGCATTACGGAGGGGTCGAGGCCAGTACGATAGTAGAGAACCGTTGGCGCCGAGAGGTAGGGTGATTCGCCAAGGATCGAAATAGGGTCCTCGTTGTCCAGAGAAATATTATATGTCCCGGTCGACGGACTAACGAGGCCTGAGAGACTGATTGCCGTACCTGCGCCCGCGACCATAGCCGATTCATGGAAGTGGATCACGATTTTTATGAGGGATGAAATCGATGAAACGCCGAAATGTAATGTGTGAGATCATTCAATTATCGAGGAACGATATTGACCCAGACTCACCGTTGAACGAAAGCACTGCCCGATCTCCTGCATTTTCGCTGACATGGAAAGTATAATTGGTCCCAGGTAAAAGATTTCGCACAAATGACCATTGCCCTCGGTATGAGATTAGGTCGTCGGAGTCACTGAACTGTCGTGTGGCTGGCGTTGCACCCTGAGAGTTGCTGGAATGGAGAAGTCAGACACGTGTAGAACACAAGGCGGCGTTACGCAGCAACAGTACAGGAAAAAACAAGCATCAAAGAAAGAGCGTGAGCGGGATACTTCACGCAAGACATATGTGAGTACGTAGAAGTGGAATCGAAAGATCGATGAAGGGGTGATTTCAAAAAAACATGGTGTCGTCGGCGTGGAGAACACAACACGAGCCTGATAGCGTTTCCACGGATTGATAGAATCAAGTCGCTACAGTGCTTGTGTGCATGAAAGCCCGGTCTCCCCTTGGATCATGGGACATTGACCGTCGATACGGCTGGGTTGCTCATGCTAGGACCAATAAATGGTCCGACCATAGCGACTTGACAAGCCAGAACAGCAGATAAGGTGGCAAAAAAACCAAACTTGAAGGGCGAATTACAGAAATAACGCTTACCTGCTTGAAGTGCGAGGGGGAATAACGCTGGTCAAGGCTGCTCGATCGAACTGCAGCAGAACTGAGCCATCAAGTATGTTATCAGGGTTATGCATTACGAGCTCAATAGTGTGCTCGGCATAAGACAGGTTCGCAAAAGAGGCCAGTACGTTGTTGGTATAATCGGAGGGCGAGGAAAAGAAAGAAGCATAGTTGGTGGTAGGAGTGCCATCGAGAGAAACCGAGTACGTCGCTGAACTAGACGAGAGGTCTGTGGTAGGCGTGAGCTCGCCAAATAGGGTAATGCCGGTGCCTGCAATTCAGCGTAAGAAAATGAAGTCGAGTGGCGAGAGCTTCAAACAAGGTCCCCAAGAAAGGAAAACAAAACTGTCGTCGGCGCATCAGGCCATTCGAAGCAAGGTGCCGTTTTTGCAGTTTGGCCGATGTCGGCCATTAATTCAGACATTTAGACAATACGCTTACCATTCCAGTGCACCGTTACGGATGCACCGTCTGATGCGGTGATGTGAAGGCTAGTCGCGATGTCGCCTTGTCCCCCGTCGGGCAAGGGCAAGGCAGCAGCAGTGGTGCTTTGCCAGCCTGTAATGAAGCTCCCCCCCTCAAGAGGAACAGACGAAGGGGAGTACGATAGCGTGGGTGATGTATCGTCGATGATGATGATGAAATCATTGGCGGTGTCGTTGGAGGGATCAGGATCTGCCATGCATACGTAGGATCAACAGAGAACGATTTGACACGATCGAGCATCAAGCTGAGGGATGTCGAGTAGTTGGAGAGGATGCAAGGCGAGACGGGGGACGACAAGCCGTCTGACAAGGACGAGAACAAGACGGGGAAGCGCAGGCAGTCGGACGAGGCTCGCGGAAGAGCTTCCTAAGAGCAAGAAGCTGACAATGCGGAGTTGGACAGGGGTTAGAACCAGAAGAGAGGAGAGGTAAATTTGGAGGCAGGTGGCAAGTCCCTGCACGCGCTACTTGCTCAGGAGCATCGATAGCCATGGGGGACAGCCTCCATGACCAGACCGGTTGTGCTCGTGGGCATTGGGACCCTACTAAACGCTGGAACTCGGGAAGTCGGCTAGGGAAGGTCAGCAACACACAAGTGATACATATTTCCTGTCCCAATTGGTGATCGTCATGTCGACGCGGCGTCACAAGTCAATACTATCATGCAGGGAGGGCCACGCCTGTGCTTCGCAGACGCGAAAGTGGACAAATGCTCCCATGCAGAGAAGTTCACTGCGCAGGGCATGACCGTCTGCCAGGATCTGCTTTGGTGGTCACTGCAGTGATGACAGAACACGCTGGTCCGGGACAGGTCGGATTATCATTGGCCAGATGACGGGCGCTTCCACGGGCGTAATTAAGGTTCCCATCAGCGTTGATGGTGCGATGCCCTTTTGGGGTATTAAAGTTTGCCCCTGGCTCGCCGCTGTGCTCTCATCTCCCTCCATCATCTCGCTCGCACGAACCCTGCAATCCACCACGACCGCACGATCGCACAGGGTCTTTCAAGTGCAGCTGATAGATGAGCTCCCCCTCCTTTGCCACATGGACTCGGACAAATGCAACGGGTGTCGTATTACTTGGTAACAACCAGCATCGCCTCCGTCGCTGGCTTCTCGGCCCGTTCAACGTTCTATCGTTTACCTATGGAGAAAACAGTCCACTGGCTGGATGTGCGTCCCGTCCAACATACTTCCGTGCCTCGAAGGTCCCCTTCTAGCCGACATGTCCGGGCGGTTGAACCCGTAAGTGTGCTTCGAGTTCGTTTGTCAAACGCCCTTCCCGTCTCGTTCAATCAACTGAAGAGTTGGGAGGACATTGACTCTCGTCGACGCGAACTTCTCGTCTCACGCAACGAACTCGCCCTGGTGATTAAGCACTGATATCTACCCATTGCACCGTTATTCTCTTCACTAACGCCACCATCAGCCATCGTTCAAACTGGTCTCGTACCCCGACGGGATTCGCACCCCACCACCGCAATCACCGTCTGGCGCACCCTTGTAGGGCGACCCCCCCTCAGGATTAGCGCTCGCGTACGAGCCTCTTCCTACACTAATATGGCAATAACGCAGTCACGGTGACATCACGGAAGGTCCAGAACGAGATCTCTGGATCTCGCGTACCTGTATTGAACGCGTCGCGTCTAAGTACTGACTGTAGTAGGCTACGAAAAAAATAAAATTCTGTTCGCTTTGCATTCCGCTAGTACGCTCAACTCGTCTTCGAGAACATTGTCTCCGAATTTACTCAATGTCCTTCAACGCGGCGCCCCGACGACCTGAATGGCGACTCTTTCCCGAGACTGATCCACCACTGGATAGCCCCAACACCCCCACAGCTGAGTCTATCCACTCGGACGAGGAAGATGACGATGACGAAGAATATTTTGATGATGACGAGCATGAGGAGGCAGGCAATGGCGATAGGGACATGCAGGGTATTTTGGATGAGTTGGACATACAGTATGAAGGTTTGGTGCAGGAAGGTTATTTACCTCCTCTTCAAGATGATGTCGAGAGCAGTGATGATGAGGCGGAGGAGATACCGTCCGGGCGTAACGGCTATGCTGCAGGTACTAATCCCAATGGCATACCTGACGAAGCTCAAAGGCGCGGCGACAATATAGAGCCCGAAGCAAAGAAGCTGTCTCCTCGTGGTCAAGCTGTGAAGAAGATCTTGGATTTCATCAAAGCGGAGGGATTCACGCCAGGAGAGTTTCTAGATACATGGTTGTGGGGCGATCCTACCTGTTCCCATGATGATCATGTTCGCAACACACGCACGAAACTCATGGAGAGCAGTGAATGGGCACGGGTCGTTGAGCGGGCTTACCGACCACCACGGCCTCCGAAATCCAAGAAGGCGCGTCCGAAGGCTGCTCGCGCCACCATGGAAGCATTCGCACTTAGTACTACATGCCGAATGCTTAATGAGGAGTTGATGGCACTTGAGCCGGTGTTCAAGAGCACCGAGGATAGCTACCGAGTCGAGGATCTGACTGCACTCCATCTTGGTCATCTCACGTCTGAGATCCAGAGTCATGCACCACGGCTCTGGGGTCTTCTCTACCAACTATTCCGCCGCAAAGGGCGTGGGCGCAAAGCAGTGCCTACACAGAAAGATCCACGAAACGTAAGTCAGAAATCAAAGCTATCGAAGATCATAAACCACGATTCACTCACTTTCAATTGTTCAATGTCTAGCCAATGCTTCTCATCATATCCATCCTAATGTACTCACGAAACCAGTTCTGTAACCGGTTTCAACGTCTCCTTGCATTCTATTTTAAATACAAGGGTCTTAGTGCCCGAGGATGTGATGCTCTACACTCCCTTGGTGTCACGCTTAGCTCTCGCTGGGTCAATAAAGCGGTTGTAAAGACATCCAAAGCAGTTATGCAAGAGCTGCAGATTCTCATTGCACTCAACCCAGGTCAACCCCTAAACATCGGTTACGACAATATCAAGCTCGCGTTCCAAATATTCTCACCTGCGTTCGACAAACAAGCCCCCGATGGCCATGGGACTATGGCAATCGTCTACTATAAACCCGATGCACCCATACTAGGACCATCGGTCAATCGCCGGCTTCAGGAGCAGAAGCGCATTGGAATGCAAAATCCAATTGGGTGGGATGATGTCGAGGTTCTTGCCCTCGAGAGCTTTCCCACTATCGAGGAGTTCATGGTGTACGAAGCTCTTGATATTCTGCTGCAAAGTGACGAGTTCAGCTTTCACACGTACAAATACCGAAAAGACAAACACGTCCAGCCCCCAGAACCAGTTCAAGCCTTGCCAATTGGGCCTGATCATACCCCACGCCAGTACATGCTTCCGACCATGCCTATCCCAGAACAGTCCTACGATGACAACCTACGTGTCATGGAAAGAATCCTGAAGTACCTGGGATTCTACTCACCGGAGAAGCTCAAGGAGCTTGGTCTCGAGCATCTCGTATTTTGGTTGGGAGACCAGCTAACCACTGCAAGAATTAGAGGTGCTCAACGCATGCGTTGTCAGGACTTCAACTCAACCGATCGACTGGATTTCTCCATACCTGTGTGGCAATGGCTGCATCTCATGATGGCGCTCGAGAAGTCCTTACACAAGCAGTTCCTCGGAAGTGAAAGTGGTTTCGGATTCTTGCGTGCCTTCTCCCTTCTTGGACGGGTTGACTTGATCAAGTCTGGAACCGAGGGACCTTTCCACGAACGATTTGAGCACGTCTTACGCCAGGTCATTGTGGCATACATACGCGAATGCTGGCTTGTGATTGCCCGCGAGATGAACATTGACAAACTTGAAGATCTTCGAAAACTCCCTCCTAGCCAGCTTCGGGACCTCGCGCGCAAGCTCGTTGACACATTTGGTTCCTCCGCCGCCCTCTATGATCTGCGAAATGAGCAAAAGGACGAAGTTCGCGAGTTTGCCACTATGTTCGTTCGGGACCTACTACAGTACCTTGCACTCAAACGCGCCATCAAAACTGGAGACGTAGGGTTCATGCGCTTGATGCTACCCATCCTACTCCTGCGGTTTGCTGGGGGACAAAATTCTCAGTATGTTGGCGAGATACTGGAAACCCTACAGGGCTTTCACCGAGAATGGCCGCCAGAAGTATCGTAAGTATAACAGTCAACCATTAGTTTCGGCAGATACTCACTTGGTACAAAACCACGATATAGCGACTATGTCATGTCACATTGTTGGCTCGCAAATACCCACGGCAAGCGGGACACTTTCACGCCTATCGATCGCATGACAGAGCAGGGTGTCAAGCATATCAAGGTGACGAACCCAACCAAAGGTCCCAATAGTAATTGGGACTACTTGGGTACCTTGCACCCCATCTTACCTATCATACATCAAGTCTCCGCGCATGTTGAACATGAATTCCGTACATGGGTTCGCTACAGTGCACACACGCGCAGAGATGACAGAACAGGCATTGCCCTGTTTCAACGCATACTGCGCACAAGCGAAGTCTTGATGCACAGGTGCAATCGCAAGCTACCCATCGGAAACATTGCTGTGGACTTCATGGACGATGGCGTTGAGAAGCTTCTCGGGGCAATTGAGCGCTGGCAGGAGGCTCGGGACTTCGAGCGTCGGAAAGATGAGGAGTATGAGCCATACGGAAGTTCTGGGGATTCAAGCGATGTTCATATGGTAGACAATGAATGATAATATACATGTTGCAAGATGTTAGCATTAGTGAGGAAAGCGGGGGTCAAAATGCGGCCGTGGTATGTAGAACGGATCATAACGATCACGTTCAAGCGGCTGGTCAGACTGTGACTCGTAATGGGCAATAGAATGGAGCAAGCTAGAAAGGGGAGGTAGCGACACCCCGTGATGCGAGACTTGAGCTTGCATGTTGTTTCTTCGGCGGCTGGGAGAGAGCGGGGTCGATGGCAAGTGAAATGGAACTGTTACTCCAGTACTTGCATGGTGTAACGGCAGCGGTGACGCTTGTGCACATTCTAGACCACTTGTTCGAGATGATAATGGAACAGGAGGACCCGGGGGAGTTGGGGATGGGGATGGATGGGATGATCGCCCTGCCTGAGTTGGAGGTCTCCTGGCCGTCGAGACAGGTGTAGGATAAGGCAGTTGAGCAGGGGAAGGCTTCAGACGAAAGACAGAGGTAGAGGACGGCCCAGCATCAACAGGCGCAGGTGATACTGTAGCAGACGAGGGGCCTGCAGTCGATATCGCAAAGGAGGGCGAAACCGAGTAGGGGGCGTCTGCAGGAGGTGCTTTGTTCGTGCTTGTAGACGGCTTGGATGTTGAAGCTTTGCCACAGCGAGGCCGCTTGGAGCGCGGCTGAGTAGTGTGCGATGCTGTTGTTCTTGATAGTTGTTTGGTCTGTAGGTTAAACATAAGTAAGAGTGTTGCCGAGCAGAGCGGACTCTGGTCATACTTACCTCGCCAGCAAGCTGCTGTGTCGCCAATCCCGCCCCATCCTTCGTGGACTCCTGCTGTGACAAGGGTGTCCCAACTCCAGATAGTTGTTGTGTAGGCTGACTGAAGCGATCATCGAC
>MU275251.1:0-113293 GCA_022160315.1 Panus rudis PR-1116 ss-1
TCTCGACGAATCTCTTTGGGTTGAACTCTTTCTCGCTCTTGCACCAGTCCTGTAGGTCATCAGGCTTGATTTCGACGCTACTCTCGATCGAATGCCAAATGAGAACCTCCTCCTTCGACAGCTTCCCTTCGAGCTTCTTCGCATCCTTTTCCTTGGTCTCGTATGTGCATACGTCAGGCCTTATCTTAAGACCCGACGTCTTGTCAGCCTTGCTGGCAACAACTGCCATACGATAGCCAACAAGGAAGGGGCTGCTATTGATTGCATCACGCTGACCATACAAATATCGTAAGATGGGCATATGCATGCTGAGGAGATACGACGCACCAGTGGATCATAAATGTTTCTCTCGACACCGTGCGATGGAATGCTATTCCAGACATCCTTTTCGACTTTGGGGAGCTCAGGAAGCGGAGCTGCAGGCTGCATAATAGTCTGTAGGAATTCTACAGCAGGCATTGGTCCCACTGTGAAGCCGACGCCTTGGGTCGAGAGATCATGTTGCATCTCCTTCGATCCAGCTTCCAAAGTCGCATAAGGATACGTTCCCTGCACTGTTTCGACAAGAGGAGTCCACCTATCTCTCTTATGATCTATATCAGAGGCAGAGAGAGGTGGGTGTGAGGATGGAAGCTCAGCGAGCAAGTCGCCATCTTCGGAATCTGTAGAGGGCATGTATGTGTCTGCGGTATGTTCTTGCAATGATGATAAAAGAGATGTACTGACATCTGACTATTTTATATCCCGTGTGCGAGTACTGGGACAGCGGGTAGCAACTTGGACACAATAGCAAGCTGTCCAAAGGCAGCGAAGAACAACGCAGCCCTTCAGACGATGTACCTGATATCGAAGTACAAAAAACGCAGCAACCGTGTCTATGGCATTGAGGTGAGCGGTCCCTTCCCGCGCACCGAAAGGCAAATCGCAGCCTCCAAGGAAGCAATGGATTGCTTCTCAGCCACGATCCCTGAAACGCAGCCCCATGAACAATAGCAGAGGGCAATACAGGACCCTGGAGACATACTGGCTGGCGGGTGTAGTATGGCTTAGTGACCACCTCAACAAGAAGGGAGAAGAAAAGCGTACTCAGTTGCGCGAGGAATGTTGACTTGGCAACTTCAACGACCATCGATACCGTCCGTGATTCAATGCGCACAATAAGGCATACCGTATCTATAAAGATACAGAGGCACGCCCTGAGAGTGTACGAGAGACTCTTGAGGAAAAGGCGAAGTTTCCGGCATCTGACTCGCCCTTGACGTTGGGGGAATAATTATCCTGGATGAAATAGGTAGAGCTGTACCGGTTTTAAGGGCCTTACTTGTCCAACAATTTTGATTCAGCAACGCGGTCCAAAGCAGGCGTGTGCTGATATCGCCAGCAGGCTGACAGATGATCACTGTACATAAGACTTGAGTTTAATCACCCAGCCTGATGTCGATGCACTTTCACACTCCGCCGGGCGCTTAGTCACGTGCGCGCAACGCGCGACGCGTCTCGACACGCTTGGTCCCTCCAGGACCCTTGAAAATTCCGCAAAAAGGTCGTTCGGGGATTGAAAATTTTCTGTAAGGACGGCCTCCGGCCGATTTCTCAGGATTTGGAGCGACCTCCCCAGGTTTTGCTAAATCTCTCGGGATTAAGAATTACACAACCTTTGAATAAATCCTCGATTTTCTCGATTGTTTCCGGGCCTCCGGCGGCATAATCAAGACAAAATGGCCGTTTTTGGCCCAAAGTTCTAAGGATATAAGTTCCCAATCCTAATAAGCTCCATCGCGATAAGAGGGGATGGGGAGGGACCGAGCGTGTCGAGACGCGTTGCGCGTTGCGCGCACGTGACTAAGCGCCCGGCGGAGTGTGAAAATGCATCGACATCAGGCTGGGTGATTAAACTCAAGTGTACATAAGGATGACGACACTGAGACTGCACGATACTAATGAGGTTGCGAGTGATTATCAGAGTGTATGGACGCACATCATTCAAATTGTGAACGGACTCCAACGATTGTCACCTGGAAATCGCAGAGCATATGTCGGTAGTGGACCGCAAACGAGATTTTTACTTCCGTCGAAGTCGCTTTGAAACTTCTTACCCGTTTCTTCTCACCTTCCTAATTTGGGTTGTATACGCTTGTATGACCCTGCCGTTTTGGGAACCCTTGTTCTACGCGAACTTCGAAGGGTGAAACGAATCTTTGGCTTTCAGCTTAATACCCTGGCTTGCTTTAGGGCTTTAGGGTGGCTATCTTACTACTTTCACCACCGTCTTATGCTCAAAGTAACTCGCAGCGCTGCGTTCAGCTCTAAAATGAATTTGTCGTGCAGCCATATAAGGCCTCAAAGTCTGGCATTCAATCTACGACACAACGATTCCGTTTTGGAGCCCGGGGCGGGGAAGGTTGACCGCTCAATACAGCGCCTCGCTGCAGACATGAGGCCGCAGACGTGAGTCCAAAACCCTGGTGAGATTTTCATGATTGCAGGGGCCACTCACCGCGCAAAAGTAAGCAACCTGAAGACAACACTTTTTTGCTCTATTGCGATACGCCTACGAACGACAACGACCGGGACATCTCTGACGTTATACGAGAGCGGGCCAAAAAGCACGACAAGAGTCGCGCGCATCGTCCAATCTGGCCCTGATGACAGATGCCTTTCTGGTCATTGTGAGATCTGGGTTGGTCTGTGGTAAAGCGGTTGCTTTCATGATGGGTCGAACGAGGGTACTTACTTGCTCAGCCTACGTCTCAGCTATTTCCGAACACGATGTGACAGACACAGGCCAGCATTATCATTCGGTATCACCTTGGAAAGCCGGTTCGAGTCTCCAGGTTTGACATCTAGAGTTCATCGACGAGAAGATATGTAAGGACAGTAAAGGCAAAGGGTGAAAGCTGAGGACGACTTACATCTCGTCAGCTCCTGTAGCTCCAGACCCCAAGATACCTCGTGCATGTAACAGAGGAAACAAATTCGGCAACAACTCTCCCAAATCCGTTGCGGAATCTTCGTCGCTTGGACATTCCAAGCCAAACCTCACTGCCCGAAGGGTTTTGGGGGATGTCGCGGTGAGAGCCATATCCAATGGCTTGCGCCAATACTCTTCTTCACGCAATCGCCTTATCGAGATTGCTAATGTGATGTGGATTTCTTCTATGCCCGTATCAGGCAATCTTTGAGCGAGGTTGGTGAAGTTGTGTATTGTGAGATCTGCCACGCAGTAGGTGAAGTAGATGCGACGTAGTCCAGTGCACGCTTTAATGCCCGGATCGACTGATCTGATTAACATTAGCTTTTGTCTATTCGATGTAACTCAGACTCACATGTTTCGCGGGTTCCCACAGGCAAAGTCAGATAGGGATGCGCTGCAACGCGAGAGTAACCTACTCAGATTAATCCGGTCAGAGAGGTACCCAGCGTTCCAGATACAGAGTCTTCGCAACGTCGATAGGAAGGACCGGTTCTTTGTGAGTGCCTCAGATAGATCTTCCCAAGGTATCGTGAGTGGATAAATACGCAGGATGAGAGTATGCAATCGCAAACGGTGGGTGTTCAGAAACGCGGGTATGCGTACTGAGGGAGCGTATAAGGTAAAGCGATCGATTTCGAGGACGCGCAGATTAGGTATCCTTTCCATCAACCTGAATAGCGCGACCGTATCAAAGAGATGGTCGTGGCCTCCCATCTTATTCGTATGCCATATCGCCAGCGTACGAATGGATCTGCGAAAAGTATTGATGGCAGCATAAAAGTCGGGATTGGGAAAGGTACGCTGAGGGAGTTGGTGGCAGTTTATGTACAGGTTGCGCAAATTTGGTGTCAGGGGACCAAGGACTAATAACGCAGAGGTCGGGTCAGGTAGGGTAAGGTATATACACCGGACATGGGAGCACAGGTGAGGCTTGTCCTGCAAGATCTGCGCAATTTGGATCGGTAGGATGGTTGAGCGGTAGTGGGAGGTTTGGATAATGAAGAGCTGGAAGAAGAGATTGGTTTGGCTACGATGGAACCAAGTGCGGCATGTCAAAGCGCAGGCCCGCAACGCGCTGAGACGGACATATGGTTGTTGGTCCGAACGAAGACCCTGCCAGTGGACCCAGTCGATAATTAGCTCGTACAGTTCGATGGGAAACACCGAAGATGTGGCAGCCATCTGAATCTAAACTCTCTTCGGGTGAGTATACAGGATCTTTCTCTAAGCTTACCTTTGAGAATTCAAGAAGATGTACATCGCAGAAGTAACGCGTGAGTCTGAGACGATGAATCAGGCGAATACAGTTCGGAGCGCCAGCATAGGCGAGCGGCGCCGTCGGTGCTTATGGCCGTTGTCGTTCAACGAGAAAGCGAAACATTGTGTTGTTGGCTTCAATGAAACACATAACACTGATGGAGAATAAAACGGCCCCGGTATGTTTTCTGGGAAAGCGTTTGGTAGTGGCCGGCGTGTCACGTGTGCCGGGGATGAGGTCAGATGCCTTTTTTGGGCAAGGCCTTGTCCCACGAAATGGCCGATAATTGTAGAGGGCGGGCTCTTGCTTGTTGCATTTGCCTCTGTCCCGTCTTTCGCCCCCGTCGTCGTCGCATGCGATGCCCAGCTCGACAGTCTCGTCCGAGCCCCTAAGCTCGCCGTCGCCATCCCCGCCCCCACCAGACCCCCCGCGATCAGCACCAACAGCCACAAAACCACCCTCAGCCAACGGCGCAACCGCCACCACCACCAGCGGGGCCGGCTTGGGCTCGGACTCTGAGCTCTCCGAACTCACAGAGGACGAGCAGGAGAACGAGACGAGGAACATGACCAGCAACGAAGATGCTGAGGAGGACGACGAGGAGCGTCCCAGGCCCGCCCGACGAGGTGGCAGGCGCAGGCGTGGTATTGTCCCCGTGCCGATGTGGGGCTGGGCGTATCCAAAGTCCAAAAAGGACGAATTGAACAACAGAGCAGTTGAAGAGGAGGAGGAGGAGGAACAGTCGGGCCCCGCGAGGGCCATGGAAGAGGAGGAAGACGAGGATCACGACAATGGTGATCATCACTCCCGCGACGGCGACGACGAAGATCCCGTGCCCGAAGAGCCCCAGGACGCCATACCTGGGCCCGCAGCAGAAGAGGAAGATGCGGCCGAGGAAGACATTGCCAACAACCGCGAAGCCGACAACGAGCCCGACACGGCCGTCAAGCCCCCCGAGAACAATGACGACGACACCGACGAGGAAATGGACGTTTCTGACCCCGAGGACGAGCCTGAGCCACCTGCAGACGAAGAGCAGGACGAGGTCCAGGACCCCCCACCCGTCCCTCCCCCTCCTCGACAGCAGCCCTCTGTGGCGGCAGAAGCGTCGCCGGAGCCGAGCGACGACGAGAACGACGACGAAGAGGAGGTCGCCGCCGAGGAAGAGCAGGATCCTGAGCCTGCCGCCGAGTCTGAGGACGAAGACGAGGCCGACGTCAAAGCCTCGGCCGCGGCGTCCGCAGCGTCGGCGACCAAGGTCCTCACTCCAGCCAACGACGACGATCCCAACACCCCCACCGTCGCCGAGCCCGTCGTCCCTCCCCCCGTGACACTCACGCCAGTTGTTGCAACTGGCTCCTCCATCATGGCCGGCTCCGAGGTCTTTGTCCCTCCCCCTTCCTCTTCATCCAGTTCTTCCAACCCTACACCACGACAATCCCCCTCCGTCTCACGAACTCCGACACCAGAACCCCCCTCGGAACCCGAAGAATCTAAACCCGCTTCGCGTCGTGGTCGATCGGGGAGAGGTGGCCTGACCTCTCGTCGGTCCAGGCGGAAGCCCAAAACTGAACTGAACCCCGACAACGATGCGGATATGGACCAGAACCCCCTCGATGCAGATGACAGGGACGCGGCAGACATGGACGACGTCGATGAAGATTCTCCAGAGATGGAGTCGGATTTGCTCCCTGTGCATCGTGTCGAGGCGTTGGATTCCCTCGCCCAGATCGAGCTCAAGTTCGCGCAACTTAGAGAACGCATTTACGTCGAGAAAATGGAGGCTTTAGCTTGGGAGGAGGCTCTTATCCATCAGGGTTCGTTTCCACGCTATTTATTCGCATATATGCGTACTTATTGTGAATCCCGTAGGCATTCACCCCGAATACATACATTTACACGACGAATTGTCCAAGCGCCGCGACAAACGGCTCCAACTTGCTTCGCGTAGACGCGACTACGAGGTTTCGAGCGCAACCAAGCGTCGGAAGCTCGATGAGGATGGCGTTTGGAGTTGGTGGAAGGTAAGCCAGCATGAGTATATGCGCATATACTAAACCTAATGACGCGCTTTAGAACGCTCGAGACGAACTACAAACGGAAATGATTGCAGAAACGAACGGCAGACGTAGACGCATGGAAAGAGAGAAGAGAGCCCTGGATCGTCCTCAACCGGGTATATTTTCAATGATCTGCTTCGGTTTCCTCGTCACTCACGCCAATCTAGTCCGCCGTATCCCAGGTGCACCCCTTCACGTTCCTCCACCACCATCTCTTCACGATATCGCGAAGGCATTTCCCTTCGACTCATCGACGGACCCCTCACAACGCAAAGCATCCAAGAAACGCGCTGCACCTTCCGAACCTCTCGTCTACCCCACTCTCACAACGCTTTCACCAGCCGAAATTCACGACGACCTTCAGTTCCTGCTCAACTCCCGTCAGCACGCTGCCATGTTTGACATGGCAAGACCAGGAGGGTTTGGACACCACCCGCAGGTGTTTGATCCTTTCGGGTTGCCCCCTGGTCCTCCTCATCTTGGTCCTCCCCCGCACGTGATGGATGGGCCCATGCCCGGGCATATGAGGATACCACCGCAGATGCAAGGGGGTCCGCCACCGCACATGCCTCCTCCGGGGTTTGGTGGTAATGGACCTCTGCCGCCTCAACAGGGGCCGCGCGTTCAAGGAAAAGGTGTACACCATCCACAACCTATGGATATTGACATGAGGCCGCATTCTTCACTCGGGCATGTGCAGGGATATCCTATGTCGACTGTTCCTGTCAACTTGTTAAGGAGGTCGATATCTCCCGTTCCTGTTCAAGCGTTCAATGGATCTCACGGACCTGGTGGACCCCCGCCTAGGCCATCTTCGTCTGCTGCTGCGCCTAACGGTGCGAAGGCGCATGGATGGATACCTGGTCCTGGCCCGTCTGGGGAGAAGGACGTGCCGACGAAGAGGATGAGCATGAATGGTGTTCAAGAGAGAGATTTCAGAGATGTACCCATGCATGAACGCGGTGGACCACTTCCTCCTCCTCATGACGGAATGCCACCGAATTCGAAGATGCGCGTCGCAGGTGAACCGCGTCACAGTATGACGACCGAGGAAGCTGATCTCGATCGCGATTTTGACCTTTATCATAACCGTTCCGGGCACGTGCCTCCTCCTTCTAGTTCCAGGCATCAGCCTGTCGGAGCTTCCGGTCAATTTGACAGAGAAAGAGAGAGGGCACCTCCCCAGCATTCACACCAGCATACTCATCAACACATGCATCCACATCCGCACCCTCCTCATTCATCTGGCTCTTCGTCTTCACAGGCAGGCCCGCCGCCTCATATCCATGCACACCCACCTCATCACCCCCACCACCACCATCATCACCATCACGTACACCATCACCACCATACACCTAATGGTCCTGGCCAAGGACCGAACGATCGTGGATTACTCCCTGGTTCGAATGGCGGGATGAGTCCGAGGACGCAGAGGGAACTAGAGAGTCGGAGGGCGCTTTCGGGTCCTCCGACCGAACTAGTCGACCTAGGTTCGTCGGGTCCTAGACATGTAATACCCAATCCATTGCCTCCGCAGTGGAGAGGTGATGACCAACCTCCTCCGCCCGAACTACGTGAACGCGAACGAGAAAGGGAGAGGGAACGAGGGAGAGGTGGACTTGCACCACCTGAACGGGATCGACCCTTGCCATTCGTTATGACTCCTACACAAGCGATGCAAGTTAATAACAACACTAGCGGCCCCGGTCTTCCACCACCCTCACCGAGGAGTGGACCTGTGCCTGGATCAAGGGGACCTTCTTCGAGGCGAGGGTCATGGAGTAGCGTAATTGAAGATGGTCCTGGAAGACCTTCATCGTCTGCTTCTCTCGGTCCTGGGGCCGGGAGAGAGTTACCGCCACCTTCTGGAAGTGGAAGTAACGGACATCGACATTCGCTTTCTGGGTCTGGGGGACAGGATAGGATGGGACGGAGCAGAGATGTAATTTCTCCTTCGCTGCAGGCGCGATCACCGTCGAGGGGTCATGCTAATGGGGTGCGGTTACCCCCTTTGTCACCACCGGGCAACCCGTCCTCGTCGATGCCCTTGAGGTCGCCAAGACCGAACACACTTCTACCCCCTCCACCGCAAACATCGGGTACAAGTCCAAGTCTAAAACCTCATAGAGGAGGTTCACCTCCATTAGGACCTCCTCTAACACGTTCGCCACTCATCAGAGGAGACCATGGTCGCGATAGGGATAGAGATAGAGATTTAGGCGCCCCTCCAATCAACACCAGGACGACATCCCCATTAGCGATGTTCCCACCACCATCTTCCTCCGGACCGTCCTTACCTCCTCCTACCTCCGTTCCTATTCCCACATCGCGTCTTCCTGTTGTGGGAGGTTTGACGGATAGACATCTTTCTCCGCCGAGTTTGAGCGGGGCTACTTCACCTTCCAAATTGACTGCTCCTGCTGCTGCTGTTCCCATCGATGGTCCTTGATTTCGTGATTCCTTATTTCGTGTCTAATTCGTGTAAATAGTCGGTATATTCGCAATTATTCTTTCTTGCGTCTTCTTGTCTTTACAATCACATCCTCTCTCATCTTTATCTTCTTATTTCGTCTTTTTTTTCCTCCTGCTGGTCTTGTCTTGTTCAATACTTCGGGATACAACTTACAATCTCATTGTTACATGTATTGTCCTCGCGTAGTACTACTAGTCTCTCCCCTCCAGTTCCCAGATTCTGACTGAAGTGTTAAAGTTATATCCCAATGATACGTATCCACGAACACTCTCCGCTCTAGTTAAACATCTTCTCTACTTCTGTATTTCTTTCGGATACATCTTGAATGGATTTGTCTGAGGATCCGCCATGACGCGTTTCTCCGGATGAGCTGGGCATGGGATACAAGTCAAGCTCATTCTCGCTGCGGCGGAAAGTATGGCTGATGCTTGGAAGTTTGTGAAAGGAGCTCAGCGTATTCGACCGAGTGTTGGGTCAAGACATCGACATTTGGCCATGGGTTCCCATCGACTGTACCACTATACGACTCGAAGCTGTCATCACCACATTGCCAAGTGAGTAGGCCTGCATACAAGCCAGTCTACAGTGTAAACCACACTCCGAAGGACCGCTCAAAATCCGCAGAAGTTGTGCGTGTACTATGCGTGATTGAACTGTGGAATGGTTACTTACAGCCGACCAATCGTGTCAACCACGTCAGTGATAGATGGGTCTGGGCTATAGCATATAGGTCATAAATAGTCGTCTTTTTACCAATAATGTTACATTTCTGTCGAACTCGTACATTTGATCGAACAACCTGAAGGATCGAATCTTCTCTTTCAACGGTCAGAACCCGGCTGACCAGCACCCATGCCAAGCCAAGCATGTCAACGAATCAATCGAGACCAGGCAATTCTATCTGTGGGAAGAACCGTCAGCTTATCATCCTTTTGCGCGAATTGCGATAGGGATCTCACAGGTTCTGGCGGACTAGCCGCCGCAGTCGTTCGTGTCCGTCGTACTGAGAGAGTACAAGGGCCCCTGTCGCTGCCAGGAGAGCCAAGATGATTGGCGATGAGAATTTCTACATAGAGAGAGGAGAAGAGTTAGTCATCGCGTGTGGGTGGATTTGGAAGGATTGTCCTTACCTCGTTGTTGTGACCGTCAAAGGTGTTTCGATTGTACGGTCGTATTCTCGACGGACCATCGAAGACGATCGGCGGCGGGAGCGTCGAAACAGATTTCGGACTGTCAACGACGGTTTTTGCTCGCACAGTCGTGGCGGGACGACTTCGACCAGCACGATAGGACATCGACGCCAAACGCCGAGGTCGAGCAGGTCCGTCGAATATTATCGGCTGAGGTAGCGGTTTAATTTTACGGACGGTAGGTCCATTGAATGCACTCGTGCTCAGCACTTTTGAAGGCCGAGCAGATGTGGAATGTGCCTGTGCTGTGCGGGCGAGGAGGGAGCTGGACTCTCCGAGTTTGGTGGGGGCATCAAAGATATCGAATATCTGGATGTCGAACGATGGCGAGTGATCATGAGGGAGGTAGGCCATTGTGGTAGCTGTTCGTGAGGGGCCCGCCGTGGCAAACTTTTTAAATGCCCGCTGAACGGCCGGTTCAAGGCTCATGCGATGCGCGGGTAAAGCTCGAAGGGCACTCATGGTAATATGTAGAGAAAGTGCAAGAGAAAGGATGCAAGACGATTGGGAGAGTGGCCATGGCCACCATGCAACACCGGAATATATAGTCCATTCCAGGCGGCCCACAATAGCAGACGTGTATCACTCAAACGAACCTACTCCCCATGCCCAAAAGAAGGCGATGTCTGCAGGCGTCGGCGTTGGTGCGGGCTTACGTCTTTTAGTAAGTTCCGGGTTTCATGTAGCGTCTATGTCGCAGGAATTTGAACAAGTCCGAATAAATCTCGGCTCTTACATTGCACGTCAGCAGTCAACCGAGTGGACTGGATGAGTCCTGTGTCATTGAATCCTATGGCCACGGGTCAGCACCTGCAGTAGGATGCAAGCTGATGCTCACCTCAGTGCCGCTCAAACGCCACGATGGATGTGAGTATTCATCCAGGTCGAGTGAGAAGCTGCGTGGACGATGTGATGCCCTTTGTACAAGGATGGTAACTGTACATCAAGATCAGAATGATAGGGGATTGGGGTTAATCTTACCAGAAACATGCCCATCGACTTCAACATAGGTTGACAAATGCTCTTGAGGGAGATGCACCTCAGAAAAGCGGGGCATCATCCGGATGTCGGAATGGGGCCGCCGCGCTGTAAAGACGTTGTAACATAGGCTACTCGTAAGAACGCCAGTATGAAGCGGCAACAGGCACAGTCGAGCGACCAGCATTCATCTGGAGAGCAAACATCACACTCAAAACTTCTCCTGGACGCCTAGTCATAGAGGGGGACCTGTGTCGAGATCTGATGCTCTCAACACTCAAACTAATGCTGTCGAGTCATTGCATCGCGCGTAAGGTGTAAGTATGTACATGAGTTGGCGAGACACGTACTTTTGAATGACATCACACTATCCGTCGGTGTCTCATATAGCGCGAGGACAGCTGTGCCGGTACTTCTGGACAACAATATGGGGTGCCCGCTCTCAGCTACAATGATCAATCGTCGCTGGTAGGCTCCGACGAGCCCCGTCGCTGCGATGCAGGGCTAACACTCTTACTTTTCATAGCTCCGTGATAGGATCGGTGTGATGAAAACTGATCGTTGACGTTTGAATGCTGCTGGTATTGGCGATGGACCGGTGGAAATCATCGGGTGCGTCTCGGGGCGCGCAGAGGCGATATCTGTACCTACTTAGTATAAACATAATTTTTCTCAGTTGCTTCAATGAGTTGAGATAGGCACGCCAGTAGAAACGGCGCGGGCTTGCTTTCGGTCTGTAGCGAACGCAAGGTATGGTATGTAGGTGACATTGAGCTAACATCAGGATAGAAATGTGGAAAAAGCAAGGTAGCGCTTGTGGCAAGGAATTTTGAACGCCCTCCGAGTAAGTACAACTTTTTCGGCGACGTCCGGCCAAGGCTACCAAACAGAACCATGTACACATTCAGAAAAGATACAAAGTCCCAGTAACAGATGACACAGAACAGGTGAATACTATTCCGTATAACGGGGAGTCAGACATCCAACAAGCTTCAAAGAACGTCCTTCGAATCGTGATCGCGTCGTAGTACTTATACAGGGGAATAAGTCACCTCCCTGCCGTTTACATCCATGGCACCGGATATGGCCACAGTTGCCACGAACAGACTCTGTGACAGTGTATATCTTGAGTAAGTCTATGATCGATAGAGCTTGCTAGTGTAAACGGCACTCACAAATTGGTCCAAATTGAATCTGTCGGACTTCCGAAGTGCAAGACACCACGCGCATACAACTTGGGCAGTATTGGAGGCACGCTATTCTGCACATTGACGGTGGCTTCATTGTCCTGCTCCGTGCTGTCATCTCGTACTACGCTGATAGTCACCAAACGCAAAGAACGGAATTCGGATTCGTCAAGAATATCATCTAATTCCTGCCACAAGAGGAACGACTGAGCATCCCACTTTGGCGCGTTTTCTGCGTTCGAGTTTTCGAGAGTGAGATGGAGTTCTTCAATAGTTGGAGATATGTAGGCCAAACTTTCAAGAAGCCCCGCGATAAGGAATTGGTTCAGAGCGATATTGTATATGTGGATCCTGCGCAGATTGGTGTTTGACTCGAGATCTGGCAGAGGATCAAATCCTGAACAAGAGTTTAGCTTGCACTGGAATCGAGTACGAGGGTAATCAAATGTGTTCATATACCTGTAGGTCCTACGGCCATCAAGGTATCTGCATCTGGCTTCAAGTGCAATACCAGATCCGTCAAGTTCGACCCGCAGCACTCGAGGAGATTCTCCAGGTCAGTCGATGTTCCATCTACGGTGGGATCCAAAGTGACGTAAAGTCTCTGAAGAGATGACACAGTTGTTGGAACAGCCAGGAAGAGGCCAATCAACGTGGTGTTGTCATCCAGGCTGTCCTGATGAAGGCGGAGTGTGTGAAGACGGAAGCCAAGACGTGTGGTGTCAAGCCAGGTTTCATCTTGGCTCATGGGGTCAACATCCTGTCTGTATATGGAGAAAGTAGTGATGCTGGGTAGTACCTCAAGCATCTTGAGTTGTATAGGGGCAAGGCCATATGTCCCATAGCAGAGATGGTCAATTATCAAGCTGTGAACTGAGCTGAACATGGACACCGCAGAAAGGAAGACAGATTCTGAGATCTGCGGCTCCTGCATCATGATGTTATAGTCGTGGATACTATAGCCTGTGAATAGACGTTGGAGATTCGGAAGTAGGGGGGCGAGCATTCGCAGTGCATCGGTTGGTTCGAGCAAGGTGATGTGCAGGGTTCTGACATGCCGGCGCAAGAAGGGCTTTGTTCGCAAAGCTTCCACGGCCCCCTCCCAGATCGGCGTCAAGTCCTTGTCGCCGGGCTCCTGCTCGATGCGCAACTCCTTGAATAGACATGCTTGGCTTCGATATAGCCATGCGCTGCATGTGAGCGCACATGCGCAAAGCGCCTTTTGTCTATCGGTTGGGTCTAAATTGTCAACCCACTTAATGATCTCTTCATATGTTTCGAGAGGAAGAGGGACAGGCCCGCGAGTGACCCGCATGATGCTAACCAGGTAATCAAAGTATTAGCCACTCGACAGCTAAGGGGACAATAGAAAAGCAAATGAGTACCCACTGAGCTCGAGGATGTACGAAATTTGAACGGGTGTGATTTGGTAGGTATCAAAGGTTCAAGGCTTGGACGTATCGGAAGCACCCTAGTACATCCTTCATATATGGCATGGATGCGCTGGCTTACCACTGTTGACACCAAAATCAAGCCAAGTACGGCCAGAAGCAACCATACAGGGCCCTACGGTAGACAATAGAAATGCTTCCAATCAGTATCGCAAAGCAACCAGTTCGACATAGCCCACTTGTACTAACTTACCTTGCATTATTGTTCGCGTTGCGGTGTTCGTGTGCGTCAAAGCTCTATGAAGTCACATCAACAGGGTCCGAAGCAATGAGGCCTGATATCCCTGAGTCCTGTGGCCCGGTCAATCGATGTGCGGCCTGTATTGTCTCCGAGCTCTGTACACAGTTGCCGAATACTCGTATATTGTCTGATCATCGCATTGAGGTGGAGCACGCCCCTCAGGCTGGGCAAAGTGCGTGTTACAGAGATTGGTATGAAAACTCTTACTGACCTGGGAAGACATCCTGCACGGTGTAAGTACATGGCTTGCCGGACGCAAACTTGTACCAGTACCCCGGGCTGTAAGCTGATTCACAGCATGAACAGGACGTATTAATAATCCCGCGACCTGAGCAAAGTATCCATCGATTGAAGTTGACAGCGTATCTGCGGTTAAAGAGGATGCAAAGCTTGAAGAGACGATCCTGACCAATATTTGAACACTTCAAGGTTGCCAGTTAACGTTCAACGATCCATGACAATGAACGTCGAACTTGAAGAAAGATCTATGCGGCGCTGCGAGCGTTTCAAGTTCAAAGCCGAGTTATCCAAGCGTCCGGATTAGGAACATGTCGGTCCTCGTAAATTCAAAGCAGAGATCTAGAAGGAGAAAATAATGAAGAAAGCAGGCCGGTGTGCCTACTAGTAGGCACGAGGGAATATTGTCTGTCTACGTCTGCCTGTGGGAGACTAGGTGTACCAAGCTGAAAGCCAAAAAATTCGTTTTGAAGTTCGCGTAGAACAAGGCTTCCCAAAATCGTTCAGGGTCATACAAGCGTATACAACCCAAATTAGGAAGGTGAGAAGAAACTTGTACGGAAGCAACCAAATCTCGTTCGTAGTCCACTAGGTCCACTACCCACGTATGTCTGCGATCTCTAGGTTGAGATCGTTGCATTCCTTCCACAATGCGAATGATGTGCCTCCATATACTCTGACATTCACCCGCAAACTCATTACTATCGTGTAGTCGCAGTGTCGTCATCCTTATGTACGTATACAGTGATCATCTGTCAACCTGCCGCCGATATCAGCACACGCCTGCTTTGGACCGCGTTGCTGAAACAAGGTTGCTGGATAGGTAGCCTGGTAAGGTCCTCTAGATTGATACCGCACTACCCATTCAATCCAGGCTAATCATTCCCCCAACGTCAACGGCGAGTTAGATGCCGGAAACTCCGCTTTTGCTCAATCCCTCGTACACCGTTCTGTCAGGGCATGCCTCTGTGTCTTCATAGATACGGTATGCCTTATTGTGCGCATTGCGCCGTAGACGGTATCGATGGACGTTGAAGTTGCCAAGTCAACATTCCTGGCGCAACTGAGTACGCTTTTCTTCTCCTTTCTTGTTGAGGTGGTCACTAAGCCATACTACACCGACAACCAGTATGTCTTCAGGGTCCTTTATTGCTTCCTGCTATTGTTTATGGGGCTGCGCTTCAGGATCGTGGCTGAGAAGCAATTAGTTGCTTCCCTGGAGGCTGCGATTTGCCTTTTCGGTGCGCGGGAAGGGACCGCTCACCTCAATGCCATAGACACGGTTGCTGCGTTTTTTGTACTTCAATATCAGGTACATCTTCCGAAGGGCTGCGTCGTTCTTCGCTGCCTTTGGACAGCTTGCTATTGTGTCCAAGTTGCTACCCGCTGTCCCAGTACTCGCACACGGGATATAAAATAGTCAGATGTCAGTACATCTCTTTCATCATCATTGCAAGAACATACCGCAGACACATACATGCCCTCTACAGATTCCGAAGATGGCGACTTGCTCGCTGAGCTTCCATCCTCACACCCACCTCTCTCTGCCTCTGATATAGATCATAAGAGAGATAGGTGGACTCCTCTTGTCGAAACAGTGCAGGGAACGTATCCTTATGCGACTTTGGAAGCTGGATCGAAGGAGATGCAACATGATCTCTCGACCCAAGGCGTCGGCTTCACAGTGGGACCAATGCCTGCTGTAGAATTCCTACAGACTATTATGCAGCCTGCAGCTCCGCTTCCTGAGCTCCCCAAAGTCGAAAAGGATGTCTGGAATAGCATTCCATCGCACGGTGTCGAGAGAAACATTTATGATCCACTGGTGCGTCGTATCTCCTCAGCATGCATATGCCCATCTTACGATATTTGTATGGTCAGCGTGATGCAATCAATAGCAGCCCCTTCCTTGTTGGCTATCGTATGGCAGTTGTTGCCAGCAAGGCTGACAAGACGTCGGGTCTTAAGATAAGGCCTGACGTATGCACATACGAGACCAAGGAAAAGGATGCGAAGAAGCTCGAAGGGAAGCTGTCGAAGGAGGAGGTTCTCATTTGGCATTCGATCGAGAGTAGCGTCGAAATCAAGCCTGATGACCTACAGGACTGGTGCAAGAGCGAGAAAGAGTTCAACCCAAAGAGATTCGTCGAGAAACTAGGAAGCGACAAGGCTCGAGCCGTGCGAGGTCAAATCTGGCACTACTTTGCCTCCCAATGCTCCCGCCAACATCGTCCTTTCATTATCGGTTGGGCTCTCTTTGGCGATCATATACGCTTCTACCGCGTAGACCGGTCGGGGATGGTAGTGTCCGAAGAGGTCTACTTCAAGCGGGATCCGGCGTTGTTTGCCGAGTTTTTGTGGAGATACAGTCATATGTCGAGGGAGGAGCGCGGTTTTGATACGTCTGTCATGCCCGCATCTGAGGACGAGAAGCAGACATTGACGAGGGCTGTGCGGGAGTATGAGCAGCTGGTCAATATTGGGGGCAGTCGCAGGTCGCCAGACATCTCGTCAACACTTGACGATACCTATCCCACCTACAAAGCCCGCGTCGATGACGAGTCGACAAGGAAACCCACCTTCTACGTTATCCGTCGGCCCATCGCCCCATTCCTATCTTTGTACGGACGTGCTACTCGCGGCTATATTGCCCTCGATATCAACAAAGCACTTAGTACCACGCTGGTGGACTCGCTTGTGTTTCTCAAGGACACATGGCGACTATCCAATGGAGAGAAAGAGGGCGATGTTTATCGAGACTTACTCGCCATCAATACTCCAAACATTCCTGAGCCGCTTTGTTCGGGTGATGTTTTGGACATTGCGCTGTTGGAACACGACGGTTCCGAAGTGATGGGATCATGTCAGATGACAAAAACGCAGAATTGGGCGAACAAACAACCTAAGCCCTACTGGAAGCCTGTTTCTTACCAGGCCCGTGCATTGACCCATTGCCGCATCGTGCTGCCCTTGGCTTGTCCACTAAACACAGTTGCAAATGCCAAAGAGCTGGTCACGGCTCTTCGCGATGTGATTAAAGGTTGGTAAAGAAGCCTATCCTCTGCTAGACAACTTGCTCACGCATAACCTAGCTTTGCTGCATGTGCATAAAAATGGGCAACAACGACTCCATCGCGATGTCACTCCGGGAAACATCATGATCTCTCGTAAACCAGACATGATACAGGGTCTTCTCTGTGATTGGGACCATTCACGCGTCACGGACGCTGATAAAATACCAGCCATTTACCGCACGGTATGTTGTTTCAAGTTTACGTTTGAATTGGCGCTGATTTGATGCGCGTACCACTCAGGGTAGCTGGCAATTCATTTCAATTGAGATGTCCAATAATCCCTCCAAGAATGCCGAAATTCAAGACGATCTGGAATCTATTTTTTGGGTTCTGTTATTCGTCGCATTGCACCACTTCCAGCATGACTCGCAAGGGGTATTGCCGAAATTCTTCGCCTCACCTAACATCAAAGGAACCGAAACCGACGCGAAATGGACATTCCTAGAAAATCGGAAAGGCAAATATACTATCACCTTTCTCTGTCCTGCTCTCCAACGGCTCTACGCAAATTTGACCAAGCTTTGGCGAGACTATAACTATTCGCCCTCCAATGTGCCAGTTGACGAATTGTACAAGAAGCTACTCGGTCACTTTGGCTGTGCTCTGGCGGAAGGTGCAGATCAATGGGTCCGGGGCGAATGGCGAGAGGACCAATACCCAAAGATGAGAGCCTCTGAGCTAATCCGCGCTGATGAGGAGGCCAAGGAGGCCTCAGTGTCGCAGGCGCCTCAGGGGCAGGTGGTCATCCCCACGAGCAGCCTTCAGAGCAATGGAGGGATACCGTTGCGTGCCACCAAGGCAGCCCGGAAACGTGATACCACACGTTCTGCGAGAAGGGGAAGTACGAAGGAATGCAATAATGAAGAGGAAGCAGGTGCAGGCAGGGTGCGTGCAAAGAGAAGAAGAATGAATGATGGACAACCCTGGAAGGCGGACACATCTTCTCTTTAATTTTCAACACGTAGCTTAGTATTGATACATGGATTGCCACCCTCCCTGATAGGAGGGACTCAACGTGAATGTGTTACCGGGTGTCTGAGTGGCTCGGGTGGTATGGGTCTATACAGATCACATTGACCGTCTCGCTGAGTAGCAAGCCTGGCAATCTCCTACCATGATACTCTGAGTGTGTACTACGAATAACAGTAAGCATGGTAAGTTCTATACTTTTATCTTGTGCCTCTTGGCATATTCCGAGACAGAAGTAGACGATCTCCTCCGCTTCTTTGGTTTCGTGACAGGATCCACGGATCTGCTGTGACTTGACTGAAAACCTGAGGAAAGGGCAGGAGGTTTCTCTGCCGAGCGAAATGGTCACTATAATCCACAAGTAGCCCGCCTGACAAAACGTACCCGTGTAGTCATGCTGACGAACCGCTTCGCCATGAACCCAGGCTTCTGCAGGGCTTGCAAGAGCGTCATCGAATAGCGCAACTAGTTGCAACGGATCTTGCTGTAAACTAGCGTGTCGTTTCTTGCATTCCTCGGGGTCTATGTGATGGTAATCACCCCAGAATTGACGAATGTTCATGATTAGGGTATTCAATGCTGGACAGGTAAACTGGCCACAGTATCTATGAAGATACACTAACTTAGAGTCACCTCCGGATTCGACTCCGGTATAAGGGTCTTTGTACCGAGCGTCGAAAATGTGCAAGCCGAAGCGACCGGAGTGTTCAAAATGGTGCAGGGCCGTATACAAGAGAACCCAGAGAATGGATTCGAGGTCATCCTGGAATTCATGTGGGTGTTCTGGATCCATCAGCAGATTAATGGACATAAACTGCCATGTCCCCTATCGCTCACTCAGCTCACGTCGAGTAAAATGGAAACAATTAAACTTACCGCGCGGTTCTTCAGTGTCGATCCCTCTGATATCTGGCGAGATATGTCCCAGTCAGTTAAAACACCTTGTATGCTCCCCTCCTCGCGAACGCTAATCATGATATTGCTGTAACTTATATCACGATGCAGCCGCCGCGTCTTCACAAAGACATCAATGACACCTGGGGGAGTAAAATAAGCTGTTGTAATGTTTGCTATAAAACAGATGGAAACGTACATTGAAGGGCATCACGCATGACCCGAATAAGCTCTCTGGCATGTGACACCGTGCTTAGAGGGAACAACAGTTCTTGGACAACTCGATAGTGAATATATAGACGTGGGTAGGAATGTGTTCGTCTCCAACGGTGAGGGTCATATGCCCAAGCGTCGGTAGTGGTACTTTGGGGATCATCGCTCTCGTACGCTGCAGCACTAGAATAAACAGAACCGGCGGCAAACACGTTCGGAATGTGCGCAATATCAAATTCTTGTAGATCCAAATATACATCACCCTCGCTTTGTCCGCTTTCGTCCGCAGCGTACCATGAGTCCTTTAGAAACACCAGGGACTTGGCGAGAGCAATCGGATCCGATTGAGAGATATCGTGGTCGTGTAACTTTTGAGCCACAAACCCACGAGTACCGCGTCCGAAAAAGTTACGCTCTGGAGTGAACGAATTCTGTACGACATAGAAGGAGTTGACACCAGTGCTTTCTTCCGTGACCATGAGACTATACGCGGGAACGTCGCTTGCTATTGTACGCGACATACCAGGCAGGAGGCGTGCCTGTCCAGATTCAACGAGGCGCATATACTGGTGTATGCCTTCAGTCAATAGCGCCTGCTCTTCTGGTGTGGCCAGGTGAGCACAAGGATCAAACCCGCGTTCCACCGGTGATAGACTGCTAAACCTCCTGAGGAATCTGGAAAGCAGGCTGGGATTGGCGACATAATTGATGGCAGACGAGACAACTATACCGGCACGGTCGACCCGCAAAAAGCGAGCGTAACGACCGAAGACGACAACAACGAAAGTGAAGGTGCGATGTTGGTGTGCAAATTGACGGGTGAGGTTCCTGATGAGGCGTTGGTGCATTTCTTTTGTATCAAAATCAACCTCTTTGCCACGGATATCATAGTCCCGATTTGAGTCCCTGAAGAACTCGAGAAACGGATCATGACTATCATCTCGGTAGACTTCCGCGAAGAACTGCAGTCGGTACCAGACAGGAGGTCTCTCCTCATCTTCAAAGTCATGGAAGGCACCCAGTGGTGGGATAGCATCCCTATAAGATCGGCTGTCCGCTTGCGAGACGGTCTTGAATATTAGACCAGGACAGAGCCCGTTTTTGTTGATAGCGCGGGCCTAGCAAAACCGGATTTAGAGATCGCTTGAGTAGGGAACACTTGAGGTTTGGGGGCAATGGTACTCACCAGCGCCTCCTGCATCCTCTCTGACGATTGATGGAGAGGGATTTTGTGAAACATCTGCTTTGAGACCCTTTTACGAAATTTTACAGAAGCATTACATGGCTCCATGAATTTCTTCACGAAAACATTGAAAGGCATAGGCCCCACAACGTAATCGGTCAAGGGAGACATATCAGGTTTGCTTTGGGTGTTCTACGATTGCCAACTCGGTCAACAATATGAGAACGAGTGCGTGAACGAACGAACCCACCTTGTAGGACTACCGCTCTTTGCTCAAAGGGGAGTGTGAAGCATCGATAGCAAAAGCAACGATCTAGCGAACGAACAGATAATAAGACAACAAGCGAAGGGGGCCTTCAATGAGAGATTTCCTTGAATGATTGAGTGCTGGTCGAGACAGGACTCGGAGCCTGAGAACGCCGCGGACACCAGGGAGCGAGTTGGAGTGCTCAGTGCGCGGCACTACAGACTCAATCCTTGGTCAAACGCAGCCATAGGACTGTGAAGTTGAAAGCGCGATGTAGTGTCTACTCCAATGCAGATCTTCTATGTGAGGTTTAACATTATGGTATCGGCTGAACCGTGGTGACATTTCTCAACAACACAGTCCATATTGGGACACAGCAACGATCACGTGAGCTTCGCTTTACTTACCCTGAGTCTTAGCGACATGGGGGCGTCCTACTACTACAGTCTGAACCCTGGCATAACGATGAGGCAGTTGCAACTCAAAACGCACTGTAGCTCCGAATCGTTGATCCATGCAACGCTACATGAATCAGGACGTCTTTCGGTCATTTTCTCTGTGTCGGTCGACCGTATGTTGTTACTTCCTTCGTTGTGCCCGCTTTCTGATTAATATTGAGAGCCAATGCGTGCTGATATACATAACCTAGTGGCCAGAACTTACTCATGGAGGAGAAGTGGGCAATTTCGAGACAGCAGCTATGGCCAGGCTAATGCTCGATGGCAAAATAGTGAGCCTTCTGACCACAGCTTCACCTCTTGGTATCAGCGTCGCGCTGTAGACCCTGACAAACCCTGACGAAAAGCGTGAACATGCGACATACCCTGCATACTGCATAATGATTCAAAATTGCACAATAGTGTGGGACTGGACGACTGACAATGAGGCATCGCTGGCTGCGGTCGCCGCTTTGTTGTACTGGCCGCGGTGCTTCACCCGCTTGGTTTCTACGCTCAAGCCCCCCTGTACTCAGCCTCTATACCGAAAGACGTAGTCTCAGTATTTATCCAAGCACCGTTCGCGGCGGCTTATTATCGATATAGCGCAGTCTAAAGACCTATCAAGGGACCCACACAATGGTCTTGTCGTCGTTTGACGTCCCCTAACGGGATTGCCTCTAAAAAGCGACCCCATCGAATCCTTCCACGTGAGTCAGCAAAAACCGTATGCTCTCCAACCAATAGAGAGGGGAAATACCATGGTCACAGAGGACGAGTAGTCTGGAGTTGGGGATCACAACAACCACTCCTGCACTCTCCTGACTTCCTCCTTCCGTCTTTTCACAACCTCTGCAACCTCCGTTCCCCAAACTTCCTCCGGCCTCTTTGGCTTTATGCTCTCATCACTACCCTCCGCAGGTGCCAGACCAAAGCACTCCTTGACGTGTTTCTCCGCTTGCGCGTAATCCATTGCAACGCAATTCTGCAGCGTTAAGGGCTGAGATGGGTCCCATCGAACCAAAGCAGGCCGAGTGGGCACGTCGAATGGCGGGATGATGGATCGACCCCTATGAATATCCTCGAAGAGGAACCCAACGTCGTCTTCGTCTATAGGTAGACGGCTGGAAGATGCGTTAGACAAGGAACGGATATACAATCATTACGAACTTACTTGATAGTTTGTCCCGATATTCTTTGTTCCCGGTGTAGCAGATCTCGGTATATCCTCTCGTACAATTTCTTCCGACCTTTGATAGGCAGAGGATTCGAAATGGGTCTCCCAGCAAGCTCGCACAGGATGTACGTCGCGATATTCAGTCCGAATATGGACGGCAGTGGACCTAGAGATACGATTCTCCTTTATTAGTCTCCTCTTTCTCGGGATTAATCTCGTTATAAGTAATACTATGGTACGAACCGAGTACGGGCAAAATCCTCACTCTGAAGTCGTCAAAGACGCCTAATTCTTTCACATCACCCTTTTTGAACTCTTCTTCGGGCAGGGGAAGGAGTTTGACGTCTCCCGGAACTTCAGTAGAATATACCACGGGAATTCCGGACGTTACGCCCAGAATGCGAAGACGACGGCGGACTGCGCGAGCTAAGGGGTCGTATATCGTATATGAAATGTCGCTTATTTGAATTCTGGTAGGGTCGCATTTCGCCCCTGCGCCCATGGAAGAGAATACCTGAGCATCGAAGCATTTAGTCTTGATGATGTCTCCTTTTATAAAGCGACACAAACCTTGATTTTATTATCGTGACAGTATTTCAATAAGTCGACCTTAGTGGTGATGTTGTCAATGGCATCTGCAATGAGCCGTTCAGATTAAGTAGTGAATGATATACTTGAGCAGAACTGACCTATGACCCAGTCAGCACCTTCTAAATGAGCACCTCCGTCTTCTTTTCGCCAAATATCAACTCTGGGATCTACGTGTACCCATCTTGAGATTTTCTTCAGTGTCCTCTCGATACATTGCACTTTTGGGGTCCCGACGTCAGCAAGAGTTGCCGTCGCATGCCTGTTCAGCGAGGAAAGTGTAACATAGTCGAAATCTACCAGTCGAATGTTCGTGATCCCTCTACAAAAATCCAAATAGAAGGGTAAGTCAGGAAGGGATGTAGAAGTATGAGAACATCCATACGCACGATCGTACAAGCATCACAGCAGCCCAACTGCCCACACCTCCACATCCAACCACCACCACCGTTCCTTTCCGAATCTTCGCCATACCCTCATCACCAAAGAATGCATAATTCCTCGCCAACTGTTCTCTGATCAGCTCTTCGTCATATTCCAATCCCGAAGAGGGTAACGAGTCTTCCACCGAACGCAATTTTTCGGCCGCAGAGGTGGGAGAAGGAAGAGTGGATTCGGTTTGTGGTCTGGGATTTGAAATGGACCGAAGAATGTCCTGGTCGAGTTCAAGTCGTTTCTTCCGTCGTTGGTGTTGGTTGTAAGCGTGTATGAGACCTGCTGTTGCACTCGAGGCGGCAAGTGCTGTCAGTATAAGCTGTGTTTTGTGCGAATTCAGATCCATTGTACACGAGATGGGATCCCAGAGAGCCCGAGGGAGATGGTTTGCGGAAGGAAGCGGCCAAAGTGAATGTTCACAGTCAAGCCGGTTGAGGCTCAAAATGATAGTCTTCGCAATATAAAGAGAAGTTTCGGGCCAGGAGAAATCGACGCAAAGAGACGAAAATAGACGCAGAAGCAGACGCACGCGTCTCATCTGCTTCCACCATGCTTCCCCCTCCTTTCTGGACTTGAGAACATAGGATCATTGGGCCTACGGACGTCGAACAACGCTAGTACATATGCTCACACTCAAGCACAACGTCTTTGCCGACGTCAGTACCGCACAAGTCATTCTTAACGGCCAACTATTGCGTCCCAATAAGGCTAACTTGGGCGTCACCTCGGAGATCTGCCCTTCACTTATCTCTTATCTCCTAAGTTATCTCTAATCTGCTTCCCATCTGCTTCTCTTTTGCGGCTGCTGCTGCTTCTTCTTGCTGCGTCTGTGCTTCCCTAGGCGTCGAGCGTGCAGCAGCGTGCTTCCGCTCGCATCTGAGCTGCTTCCCTCTGCATCTTGCTTGCGTCGCCCTGCTTCCCACTTGCACCTGGCCGCTGCTCATCTGCTCCCCCTTGCTTCCGATTGCACCTGGCCGTTTTGACCATGCTCATCATCTGCGGCCGTTTACAACTAGTTCCAAGTTACAGTGCAAATGTTTCTTGTTTCTCCAAGCCTCTGGCAACCCTACAAGTGCTAGTTTGTACCACCACATATTGTAGACAGCACGAGGAAGGATGAAAGGAGAACAGCACAGAAACTCTCGGGCCTTGACTCTTCGAGTGTTGGGGAAGCATGACTGAGCAAGGTCAGGATGGTCGCTGTCATACCACATATGTTCTTTTATGCTCTACTCGTGTATTACTATACTAATTTCAATCACATCACCGTTTTTACAATTACTCTGCTCTGCGGTACAGTACCACATGCATGGAGTTACACTGTACTCATTCTCACTGTTGATATATTTGAGTCGTATATGCTCGTACGAAATATCATGCTTCTCTTCGTGCGTCTGAGTCCGCGTCTTGCAGCGTCCCTTCGCGCCTGTTTGCGTCTGTTTGCGTCTCATGCTTCCCCTTTGCGTCGAAATATCTGTGCCCAGAAGTTTCGTATTGCGCAATGCACATACACAGGTGTACATAGTACGTCAGAACTTATTTAGCCATTCAGTAACTGAATGGCTGCGACGAAGCCAAGATAATATTCTTTCTCAAACTCAAGTGTTACACTTAGATCAATTATTGTCGTACATGATATAAGCATTCGATACGAGTACGAATGTATGTAGAGTACATGCTTGTACATCCTGGCCAGGGGCAGAGTATTCGACACGGCCGGATATCTCCATCCCAAGATTCTGGAATTCGAACTACTTAACCTCCGAGTTCACATGAGTGAAAGGCACAGGCCACAAGGACAAGTATCCTTGCTGGCAGGCCGAAGTTTGCGCGCAGACTTCGCAGCTGGTAGCATTGTCCAAGCAGATTGCGAAAGATTTTCAGTAGTGACCTCGAACATGCACTCGCGCGTAGATTCATTATGTCTTGAAAGAATATACTCAACAGATAGAGAGCATTCAACAATCTTTGAGGGAGTCGTGGTAGAAGAGAAAAGAAAAGCCGATGAAGGACGAGTTTGGTCCCGAGAACGAAGCACGTGCAACGTTCATGAGACCGATCTAGCATGATCGCGGCTGGCAGTGTATAAACCCCCGCCACGGTAACAACCAGTCTTCTTTTCCTCATAACCTGCCAGCACACCTCTCGTTCGAACCATCTCTCTCCTTGTTACCTCCCCATCGACGTCGTGAAGTTCACTTGATTCAGTGATCAACTATTCAGTATGGCTACGCAACAGTTTGATCCCAACAATGCTCAGAACGCGATTGAGGTACGAGAATTGTTGAACCTTTGTTGAGGGAAACACGCTCATGTCGTGGCTCGTCTTGTAGATTGAGAAACAGTGAGTATAGTATCTATAGGTGTTACCCGAGTGCGGGCGGGCAAAAGCTTAATGTCTTTGGCAGATTCGCGGTCAAAGCCGTCGAACACGCTCAGGTAGGTTCTCACATTCCCCCTTTAACTCAGTATTTGATTGACACGTTATACACCGCTTTCAGACATACTGGAACCTCTTGGAGAAAGTCCCTCCGAGAGAGCTCAGGCTCACGAAGTACGTTCTGCGACCCTTCCGCGTATGATTTGTGTATACTGATCTCAGATACACCTTATAGGATCGACGATGAGATATTTGACCACCTCATGCAGGAATTCCCTGAGCTCAACACGCCTCCCAAATATGAAAAGATCGCAAAACTTGATGAGGACTGGATGAAGAGTCCCGAGGGTAAGGAGAGGTGGCGGAAGTTCATCGCAGCGTAAGTTTGATCATTCAAATGAATAGCGTCGCGTTTATTGAAGGTAACTATATTGGTAGTTATGAGAAGAAGGTCCAGGATTATAACTTTGGCTCTCTCATTCGTACGGACTGCTCGGACGAGTATAACGAGACTAACACCATCTTCGGTATGACCCTTCCTAGTTCCCGCTCTCGTACTAAGCTAATGTTTTGTTCTACAGTTACACGTATACAATTCTACGCTTTCGAGGTGAGGTGCTCTCTTTAGAGCATATTAAACAAACACTAACGTTCCATCCTTACCTCTAGATCGCTCGTAACCGTCTCGGCTTGAATGACAAAGCACACGAGCTCGCCAAAGCAGAAGCCGAAAAGGAGAGGATAAAGAAGGAAAAAGAGGCCAAGGAGAAAGAGAAGGGCAAGAAGAAGGGAAACGGCCGGTAGTGCAGTGCTAGTCGCTGCTTCGTTGGCATAAGTAGGAGGAGAACAAGTCAAGTTGAAGTCAGAGTGAACATTTGTAACCTTTATTCGTCCTGTAACGATATCGTGTGGTTTTGTTGGATGCATCAGGGTTTTTACTGTCGAAGACAATGATTTGCATCGTTAGGACGCGTAATTCATCAAAGCCAAGCGGTATACCATTACAAGTGACATAAATAGAACATACGGGGCCACAAGTAATCCAGAGCGGATTCAAAGCTGCTTACACAACATCTTGCCCCTCGCCACTTGAGCCTTACACAACTCAACCTCAGTCGGCATCGACACCAACGAAGCTAATAGGATACCCGTCGAATCCGAGAACCCAATGGACCCAATCTTGAATTCACGTTCTTGTTTCGCGCGTTCGGGGTCTATATCTGGAGAAGACTGTTTCTCTTGGTTGATTCGGTAGAATACGTTTACGCTAGCAAACGTCGTAGATCGTCAGCTGTTATCCCTCAACTCCAAACGTTTGCGGGTTGCGAGATGAGAGAGTAGGACGTACTATGCTAAACCACCGCATATCCCTTCGATACTGATGAGGAGGAAGACAAACGAGAAGCTTAGAGCTTGGGACCCTCCATCGAAGATACCGACCGCAGACTCGATAGCTAAGAGGGTAAGTATCACCGCTTGGACGATTGCAGGGAGAGGAAGAAGACGAGCGGGGAGAGGTGGGAGTCCGAAGGAGATGGAGGAGCGCGAGAGGAAGACAGATGCTTGGTATACGAGCTATTTCGGGGGGAGGCGAGGTTAGCGTGTTTTGCGAGAAGGGGGAAACGGGGAAGGGAAGATGAGACAGACCTGCCAGAGAGGGTAGTAGTCACGAATGGAGTGAATGATGTGGCTTAGGATCCAGTACTCCTCTGGTGATGGAACTGGGTAAACTAGGGTAGGTGCAATACCCTGCGGCGAAAAGATCAATATATCAGGACCGTCCATTGTTTTCGCCAATTAACATACCTGATTGATAGTGTATTCAAGCTGTAACGATTTGATTTCAGTGCAATTTAACTGGCATATGTCACAATCTCATACGTACCAGGTATACCGAGACTGAAAGAATATCTCAATTGACGAGTCACTCGAGATGGAAGAAAATTCCACTCACATAGCGGTAACATATACTTCGGCAACATAGGTTTCACGAGCCTCCACTTATCCTGTAAAGACAGTGCAACCCCAACTTTCGACGACAACGCCTCTGCCACTTCAGGCGCAGAAATCTCATCTGTGGGCAGAGGAGTGTAGGCCGGATCATTTGTTTCTTCGTCTTCTTCGGCCTCCGAATAATGCGTAGAGATGTTTGTGAAATCGGCGGGTCGTGGGAGGACGAAGAAGTACGTCAGAGGAAGCATGAAAGGCATGATCTACAAAAAGCGAATTTCAATTTGTCCTGCTTTGCTTCTAAATGTACGTGGTTCGATACGTACAGAAGAGAGTCCTACTCCGGTCCGAACGCCTAAGCCTCGGACTAGCCACCAGATACCCGCACCGACGACGCCTGCTGCGCCTGTCCCCGATGCAAAGCACCCAACGCTGATTCCTCCGGCTGACGAGGAATGGTAGGTTGTTGAGAGTTGGAGGAACGTGAGTTCTCCGAGGCCTGAAGATAGTGATGCGAAGCATATCCCGAGTAGCCTCATCAAAAGCGAGTCGAACAGGGCAACGATCTATTGCGTGTCAGTCCGCGCTATGTCATTACGCTGATAACCATACTTACCACCATGCCAGTTGCACTCAAGAAACAGCATCCGAGGACACGTCGGGCATATCGTATCCGGCCTTTCAAAATATATGGCCAGCCGACCTTGGCGACCAAGGCAGGGAAGATGTTACAAAATAGGATTATGCCCTTCGGAGTAGATGGCGGAACCAGGTCCAGGGCAGCGGATAGTATGATGACGTAGAGTACTTTGCAGCAAAGAAGTTTAGGATGTGAAAAGGGAGTGAGTGGGAATGAATATACGTACCATTGTTAATGAGTCCAAAAACGAGGAATGACAGACCCAGACGGAATAGCAACCGTTTGGTAACTGCAAACACCACAAATCAGTATCCCGGATGTTCATACATATGTACACATTACACTAGTTGACAGCGGTCTCTCTTACCGGGTCTACTCACGTATTCCAGTGTCAATATTGATGTCCGTTGGTAGCAGGTCGTAAGTCGTATCATCACCTAGAAGAGTCTCAGACTCTGCTCGCTCAGGCGTCGGTTGCGCGGGTGGACGTTCAAGAGACCTGAGGTATTGTAGACGTGCTCTTCCGCCCAACTTGGGAGCTTCAGAACCAGGGGTGTCCATTTGGCTAGATGGGGGATATGACATCCAGGTTGACTGCCAAACGCTTCGCTATTGATTCATGAGCTCTGTATCTCAGAAGCGCTCAAATATAGTCCTCTGCCTAGGAAAAGCACAACCTATACCAAGAACGTAGCTACCGCAGTAGGGCAAAATATAAAGCACTTGGACAACCCGAGAGATGGAAAGAAAACAAGCGTATCGTCGGCCTGGTCGAGAACACGAGACCGAGTCTCGGACGCCAAGCGCCCATAATATTGTGACACTGTCACGCCTGAATTTGAGCGAGCGTGACAGTGTGACACGCCCCGCAACGCTTTCTCATGTTCTCTGATGGACAACATGACGACCTGGCCCAGAATAATCAAGTGTTGCTCACTTTGTTTCCAATGAGATGCAGAGCTGTACTGCTCAGTGCGGTTTGTGATTTTGCTGTTGATGTTCACCAATGCTGATAGTGGCTGGGCAAACAAGTTGAAGGTGAATAAATACAAGATACATGTCCAATTTCATCATTATCCAGGTCGGCAGCCGTTGCAGGCCTACCGGATCGCGTACGGTTGCTACCCTACATTTCCATGATTCCATAATGGACCGTCAGAGCGCAACTAGCCCTGGCCTCTGTTCCCGCGCAGTGGAAACACTCCTTGAGTTTCTCCTCTCATCTCGCCCCCTTGGTCCCCCGGTGCTGGCGTCGTTCTTTCCTCGCAGCAAGTCTGCTCGTCATTCGTTTCGCCCTTCGTTCTCGAGTTCCCCCCTCTTTTTGCCTTCCAAGGAAAACTACTGGCTGGTTATTTTGCGCAAGTCTGAAATGCTTTGTTGCTTTCTGTCTTAACCTTTTTGCCGATCATACCAACCCGTTTCACTGAGTGTTAAATGGGCACAATCTGTCTATCCAATGCTCCCATTCTTCGCTGCCAGACTCTTACCAGGATCGAGCTTGGAATCCTCCAAATTCCCGCTGGTCTCGAGTTCATTTTCTCTGTCAGTCTTTTGTTCGCAAAGAAGGGGACGGACAAGTGAGTCCTCAGCTCGATTACGGATGGTTGACCCGAACACAGATCAATGAACTGAACATTCATCGTCCGTTCCAGGAGACATTACTTGCTATCAGCGGATGGCATGATATACTTTCTTCTTACCTTGGTGGACTTCCTTGCGCACATCATCCCCTCCATACGTGACTCTTTCACAGTGTTCAAAGGCTTGGACATATTCCTCGGTAAGTAACTCAGTAAGAACTCGTGTGACTGAGATTCTACCTCGCATTTTTAACAGGCTCGGTTTCATTCATTCCCCTCGTGCTATTCGCCACATACCTCTACTTTCTTACAACCCAAGATGTCCTCCCAGGATTCCCCCGCAGACTGCAGGTTGTCACGAAGTACTTCCTGCTGATATTGATTCCTCTCATCGCCATCGCCAACCAGCTCGCTTCCTTCATTGGCATATCCTACCGTAAGTTTCACCGTGAGCGCATCAGGCTGCGCAGTTGTTGACGTATCATGCAGATCTTTTTCGCCAACGGAACAGACCATCCACCGTAATCATCGGGATTCAATTCAACAACGACACTATCCGTTACTTCCTCAATGCCTTGACACTCGTTCTGCTCGTCGTGTTCCAAGCCCTCAATTTCTTTACCGCGTTCCTCCGACTTGTCAAAGCGTTCATCAATCAGAGGCGCATTGACAGTACCGCCAACGGGGGAGATAACGAGGTGCACTTGTTCAATGGCTTGGGCTGGATATGTGCCGGGATTAAGCTCGGCGCTGTCGAGTCTTTGATTGGGTTTGTACAGGGCGGGTTCGGCGAGTCATTGACGCGTCGAATATTGAGAATGCTTGGTCGAGCATGTCTGATAATTGGCGTCGTAAAGGGGTGAGCAGAAGCATGTCATTTTGGTGAACATCCTGCTTATATTGTGCCTGCTCAGCATGGACGTTGTGGAAGACTTTCAGTTTCTCAAAGCTCCCAGTCCCAAACCCAAACGACGATCAGCTCTTCGTGCGCTCATCTCCAACCCTCGCTACAGCACATTCCAGCAACTTGGTGGTCAGGGTGTCCGCGGCGCGTCGCCCATACCACAACCAGAACCGAACTCCATCGCACAAATCATCAACGCCGCAACCGCTCCTGTCAGCATCGCTCAACCCTCCCACTCCCCACTCACATCCCCGCCAAACGTCAACCTACCCGCCCAACCTAAACCGACGTTCTCCATGACCCAACGCGTGGTCGTGCGTCGCGTAATGAACCGCGCGCCCACACTCGAGTTACGGCCTATATCCGACCTCGACATTCCTTCCCCGCCGCGTTCAAGCAGATCGTCGCTGTCCTCTGCGTCCAGTCAAGGACGCCAAGGCGACAGTCATGCTTTGATCGCCAGACGTCAGACGAGTCCCTATCCCCTTGTTGCCTCCCCGGTATCCATGGACGACGCCGACATTGCGGGGTTGCCTCTCTCAACGCCACCCGAGTCGTCGGTACTGGCGTCATCGAATCGACTCACGCCGGGTGTGCGGTATACTATCGCCGGGAGCCCCGAGTACACTGGTGCTTCTATCGCGAGGAAGAGTAGTCTGCTGTTGCCTCATGAGAGTTACATGTCGAATTATAGCGCCGCGTCGGATCCGTTGGATGCTGTGAGGTCTCTGGCTGGGCAATTCCCTGGGATTCCATCCAGGCCCGTAGCGCCCTCCAGGTCACGACCTATCACATTGACGAGTCCCGCCGAAGGTGACGAGGACAACATGCGTGCCATTAAGGGGATGCTTTCTCGAAGTGTCAGTGACCGCAGTGGGCGTAGTCAAGTGTCTCAAGGGAGCGGTTCTCTCGTTCGAAGGAGTAGCTCCGTCAGACGAAAGCCCGTGCCCAAAGATATTCCAAGCGATGCAGACGAAGCTTCGAGCTTTACGCTTACCTCCGCGCCCGTATCTCGTTCGAACAGCTACAAGTCTGAGCGTGTCGATGACGTTCCTCCTCTCCCCGTACCAGTACCGTTCCCTCCAACGTCAAAAATCCCTGATTCACCTCTATCAGGGGATTCACGACAATACACAGGTCCACCCGCCAGATCGGCGATTCTGATGTACAACAGAACCGTCGCGAGACCTGAACCCGTCACATCGAGCACACTCGAGTTCCCTTGGGTCGAACGGACTTCAGAAGATATCGGCGTTCAGGGCGAAATCGAGCTCGAGAAAGCTCGTAGGTCTCTAGGAATTGCTCGGATCAAGAGCGTCGGACACGCTCCTCGTAGGACTACTCCACCTGTCCAAAGCGCACGTGCTTCTTTCAGGGAGAGTATCGTCGCGACGCTGTATGATATCCCTGCTGCGGTAGGGAGGAAGAGACTAAAGAGCTCTGATTTGAATTCGCTGGTTGCAGAGGTAGTACCCGCGTCGCCCACTGTTATGAGGCAGCGAGCAGACTCACGGGGTGCTGCGAGTTTCTTTGAGCGCTCTCAGTGATTCTGCTTTCTCGATGATCATGATATATACCAGAGGAGTTCGTATACTTGTTGGATTTGATGCCTGGGGGTTACGTATAGCGGTAGTCATTCCCTTGCTTCGATTATGCTTATGTTTTCTGGGCCCTCGGACGCTTTCGGTGTTGTATGTTTGTAGTTGTCCTGTTGTCCCTCACTGAGTACCTTCTCGAGTTCCCTTGATGCCAACAGGTGTACACATGAAATTCGTCGAAAGAAGGACAATCCGGGAGACATAGGAAGACAGCAAATAACAAATAGGTATAGTAAGTACAGTGTCCGAGCATTAGTTCTAGTACATGGGCGTGAGCGCTTTGAATATGGAGGCAGTGATAGTGAACGTACCTCTGGTATCCTGAAGATGGTGATTTCCTGTAAGGACGTATTCAGTTTGGTGGCTAGCAGGTCGATACACAGTACACACCTGTTGCTTGAAGTACCTCCTATTCTCCTCATCAATGAGCACGAGGTTGAGGTAGTACCTCACGCTGAACTTCTTGTTGACCTCACGGAAGGTCGGTGTCAGGTCAAAGCCACCAAGGAATAACCGGATAGGAATAATCTCTCCTACAGTCCAGTCAGAGACGTCGTCGCTTCTGAAAGGAGGGTATGAGAGGACAAACCTCGCACGGGAGCACCGTCCATAATCTCGAACTTCGTGATAGTTTCGCTCTCATTATATTGATTCGGTGGTGAACCCGTCGTCTCACGACGAATGATGGACAGTTCCATATGCTTGATTTTGATACGGACGAGTAGGAAATAGATTTTGCCGACAATCACGTCCTTCAAGTGGTATCTGGCAGAGACCTGAGTATAATGGACGTGGATGAAACTCATGAAGGGGCGTACTTCGATTTGTTGTATTCGAATTCAATGTGCAAGCAGTCTTCGATACCAACTTCCATCTTGATGGAGTTGTTACTCTCTGGGGGCATTCGGTATGAGTGTACCCAAACATCTCGCTCTTTGACAACATCTGCTATTCTTCGCGAAATGGTGACACGGACAAAGTACCTATGCGAACGCGTAAGGGAGGGGAGCGGCAGGGACATGCAGATATTACTCACCGCAGCTTCACGTTGATACCCTGGTAGCTTTCGTATTGCTTCTCGACATTCTTGAACAGGAAGTCGAATGTCTGAGCCGTTCGCATCTCCCCCGGTGCTGCTAGTTCCTGAGACAGCGAAAGGAATTCATGGTGATGGCCACGGTCGTAGAACAACTCTGCGCTCCTGAGGATTAGTGACATGTATTGGGTATAGCAACTGAACGTACCAATGCTTCCGACAAACTCGACCTTGATGCCCTCATGTGTCAACTTCTTTCCATCCCGCACTCGTACGGTCACCTACACATTGTCGGAACGCACTTTAGGGGAATGTCGTTGGAATACGGGATGTAAGGGCGTACCTGGCCAGCCACAGGGTCTCCGTCATAATAGACAGGACACGTTATCATCTTTTCCTTTTCCCCCTTTATCTCAACTTGCTTCCTCTCCTCCTCGCCCTCCAACTTGATTTCGACATCAACCGGTGACGCAAAGAAGTATGCAGCCATGTTTGCGAGTGTTCAGCGTATGGTCTCCCTGTAAAGGTATTGAAATCCGGAAAGTTGGCTATGACGACAGGTTGCCTGTTTGAATCTCAGGCGTACTTCTGTGGTGTTCAGCAGAGAACTTGAGCTCGAAGGAAGGCGTCGGTGACCGACGATCTTGCGAACGCCGGATGGTTATGAGGGGAAAGCTGACGCGCTGATCGTGACCGACCGCAGTATACGCTACGCAGCGGCTATCACCTGCTCAGTTACCCATTCGGAAGGTGTAGTTCTTCCATCCTTTGTACGAGCGAGAGTAACGAAAACTTAGACATTCGGTAACGATCTAGTCAATAACGCATTATATACATGTAATTGTATGATTCTATCTGTCTACCATTGTCGACAGGATGCTCCTCAATACTGTAGGGATATCAGCTGTATTCGCAACACGGAATCCCTTGCCCGGGAGATATTTCGGGATCCTGCAAGGAATGAGTAATGGACAATGAACACTGGAGCGTGCACATACCATGTAGCTTCTGCTCCTTCGCCAATGCAGATTAACGCGGTATTGACCTTTGGCTGCTTCACCATTACACGCTTCAGGTCCTCGGCAGCGATGTTGTATCGACCGAAGTTGGCGTCGGTGATAGTAATCACGAACCAGTCATCTAGATTTGGATTAACATTGTATATAGCTATGCAAGACTACATTTACTCACCTGCATCAAACTTGGCAACTTCGCTAACGGCCTTGTCGATCGCTTCCACTGCACAGAATTCGAGTCAGCAATAAGGAGCGTATGACTTGGCATGAAGGCTTACGAGTATAGTCTCCCGCAAATGTATACTGTGTAACCATTTCCATCTTCTCGACCACCTTCCAACGGTCGCGTACCTCCTTAGGCGGGTTGTTGACTTCGACGAGAGGGATTTCCGGTGAATCGCCGGACTATGACGAAGAGTCAGATACACGAGAGCGAGTAAGAGAGCTCGACCTTACATGTCCATACATCTGGAAAAATTACATGAGTATCATATAATCGGTGCGATTTGACAGAAGGCACTTACATCCCATACATATTTGTCTTTGCGAGTCAGCCGCTCGAATGTCTCCATCAACATAACGGCTTGAAAGCCTACTTGAGGGATATTTCGCTAATATAGTTACTGAGGTCACGTACCTGTCTCCATGCTACGCTGTAAACGACCATCATATTGGAATCGATACCTATGTCATATTCTCATTAGCAACCGACGTTATACTTCCCGACTCGATCGCAACTTACATGGAAGCACTGATGTCAAACAAGAACCGGATACGCTTCGGCCTGTTACAAGTAATCAGCTTCTAACATGAATACAACGACGACATTTGCTCACTTGATTTGTGGTCGACCAAGTTCTGGTTTTGCCATACCTCTCCGCTTGTATACAGTAGATTCGCCGGTCAGACCTTCCGTCAACCTAGTGTCGTCCAATTCGCCATCTGTTTGTCGCTTGACCCACACTCGCTCTTCTTCCCTCGCTGCGAGATCTATGCGCGAAGCTGTCAGAGAGCGCAGAATGTTGAGAATGAGAAGGACGAACTCTCTAGTAAATCATGCAGCCGAGTGATATGCGATTGCACGGCCTCTAGGAGTTTGCCGTACCCCTTAGCTTCGCCCATATTCATGTTCAATTCCTCCAAACGCCTCGCGAGTTCTTGCCGAGCCATTTCTCGAGCTTTCTCTTGAATGTGGTCAGGCACGTCGTTCTTGAGGTGGTCTGTAATCTGTAGAATACACGTTGTTACCATAGATAATGTACCAGTCAAGTCGTGGAACTCACCTGTTTGATGTCATGACCTTTATACAGTCTCATGTACCCTCCACGCCCTCCCATCCCTGCAGTATCTCGTCCGCCAGTCTGTTGTAATTATTTAGAACACACCCACAGGCAGTCAAGAAGATGTGAACTTACGCCACCAGCCCATCGATTTCCACCCTGGTGAGGCTCATTCTTCTCATCCTCCTGACCGAACTTGGGTTGACTAAGACTTGTATCGCCTTTCGGCTCATACTTCACGTCGACAATCTTCTTCCGTGCGTCCTGTCTTGCAGCGTCTCGACCGAGATGTTTCACCGCAAGTCTACATCGAAGGGCGTTAGGACATCTGGCTACAATTGGAACGATGTAACGTACGAACCCGTGGAAGTCCAGGATATCTTCCAATACTTTGAACGTATCAGGCTTACAGATGTCGAAGTCAAATACGTTCCTCAATGTGGTTTCAAGTGAATCATTGGGATATGCTTTCATGTGCTTCACAAGGTTAATGAGTTCTGAGGAAGTACGAAGTCAATCAAAGTAATCAAGAGAGCAATAATGGAAATCACCTCGGAGCGAGTATGGGTATGTCAGCCTGCCTGACTCGTACGCTTGTCGGAGGTCTTGGAACGCTGCCACCAACCGGAGAAGCAAGTCTTGACTGAGTTCAGGGGCCAGCTGGGAGAGAAGTCGTCGTTCGCTCTGCATATCTGGATTGCTAACTGAGTGACAGCTGAAGGTATCACCGAGCACTTGGAGGAAGTGATTGCCCAAGAACGCTACAAATGCACTTAGAATGTACGTCGAGAGAGTACTATGTATAATTGGGCACTTACGATATCCAGGTCGATTTGCCAATAGGATCAACCTGAAGTCGGGATGTACGACAACATCGTTCTCCCGCTCCCTTTGACGCCTCACGCGACGTCCGTCAGCGAGTGTCAATTCGCCTTGACCAGCCAAGCTACGGAAGATAGCGACGACATGTTCTGCTGCCTTGTCAGCCTCGTCTACAACAATGACTCGGCCTAGCTTGATGGCTCGTAGTAAGGGCGAGTCGGTGTACTTGATAACTCCGCCTTCGAGGGATGTTTGGAACATCAGCTGGTTCACCGTCGTGTCTCGGTGTAGCTGAATATACTCTTGAGGTCGCCTGAGTAGCTATGGGGGTAATCGTATTCAGCTGTAGTATTTGACATCAGAACGGAATCCAACTTACTTGACACAACCTAAGCGCACCGGTATTCAGTTGTCACAAATTCAGCTGCATGAGAAACCATTACATACCGATCTACTATCTTGTTCTTCCCTACACCTTGATTACCCAAGAGAACCAAGTGTTCACCCAGCAACTCCAAGTCAATGGCGAGATCGCGCATCAGGCCGGTTTGTAGGCTGTTGTCGTAGAAGTGTTCCATGTGAGGAATGCGAGATGCGACACCTTCAGGATCCTTCGATGGGTTGAACAACGGGATGGACACCTCCTCAAGATTTTGGCGAGAGGTATCCGTGGGTGAAGGGAATATCAGCGCATTGCCTACAACTTTGGGCGAGGGGTTAAACTGTGTCGATGGGATGTAAGCTGCCATGACATTGGGTGTCAAGTTGAGAAACATAAAATCACTCACAGGTGGAGTGTACTTCCTGATCCCGCAATCATCAAACAGAACGGAAAGGTTCATCGCCTCAGTCGCAGGGAGGAACTCAGCCAAGATCGCCTGGCTCAACAACCTATATAGGTCATCGTCATGAGGGTACTTCGCGAGCCTCTTTGCTAGTCGAATCAATGCACGAGTGCCCAGCTTCCGGTTCTTCTGAACAACATCCGAAGTCATACTCGCTCGGTACTTCTCAGCAAAGGTCACTAGGGTCTTGACCAAATTTGGCGGACATCCTGTTTGAAGGAGGATCGCTGACTCTTCTTCGGTAGACATTGGTTGAGAAGGGATGGGGAAGAACATGTTGGCATGTTCGTCTCCGAGCCAATCCTTGAGAGGGATAGATTTCGATGCTGTTGCTATGACACGGAATGAAGGGTGAACGACGGAGAGCTCTCCCTCAGCGATCTATCATGTGTGTTTGAGTGTCCTGAGTACCAATTAATGCACGAAGACAAACCTCTTCCGGAGTAGCATCAGCCACAATGCGCTTTCCTTCCCACAACTCTATCTCCCTGTCTTGCACGAGTCTGGCTATCGAACCTGCTGTCGACCCAACTACATCTATCCCAGACAAATGAACGAGACGACCTTTCCAAGCACCTTCAATCAAGGGACTTGGCTCCCACGACGTTGCGCCATCTGCCTCCACCTTTCGACGCATGATGATCTCGCGGCCTCCAAGTTCCTTGTACATATGAACCGTCTCTAACTCATAACCCAGGAGGTCGGCAAAGGTCTTAACCAACAACGAAGTTGAACAAGAAGCGGTGGATGGGGATGCTGGTGGAACGTAAGAGATATCCCAGCCGAGAGCATGTGCTTGTAATATGCAAGTGAGTAGGCCCATGAATCGATCTGTAGGGAAGAAACCGAGTGACTGTGGATTTCTCCAGGGGAACTCGAGGAATGCTTTGGGGCCTGCCGGTACGTCTACCACGACAGATTTTCCATCAATGGGACACCGGAAGGTCAAACGAGCAGTAGTCTCGGTCGCTCTTTCAATGCGGTCAATGCGATAACCAAGGTAACCTAATCCATCGTCTTCTCCGTTAAGGGAAGGACTGTCGAGAGGACCGAGCCCAGCATCTTCGGTCTGCTTGGACAACATCGCCCATGCTACGAACGGCGCCGATATGAGTCCGGGATGAATAGTGAGCATCAGCCGAGCTAGAAGTGCAGGCGAAATTTTATCAGGTGGAGGGAACGATTCCAGCAGTGCCCTCAGTTTCTCCAAAGCTGTTTGAGGGAAAGCTTGTAGAGCCGACTTCGCAGCTCCGTCGACAGTATGTTCAGCCTCGCTAGCATATTGAGTGGAAAGCATTATCTCGCGCAGTTTTGAATATAGCTGAGTTTCCGTTGGGTCAGGTTTCGTTTCTGAGTGTTTCTGCAGAGAGAGCATGGATCCTATTGGGTCAATGAACCGAGCCTGAAACCGACTGCGGAATGGTGGGTCGATGGGATAGCCAGGATACGGTGGCACAGGTGCAGCTATGGCGAATACCCTGAAGTTCTGGTGCGCAGGAACGAACCTCTTTCCTGACCGTACATCGTCGGAGGATTTGTCAAGAAGTGCAAAGCGTTGGGGATGCATGATATGAGTCCCATCATCTAAGTTCCTGTAGTTCATTTAGCATGTGACTCGCTTTGCCCTGGATGGATGGACACTGACATCTCCCGGTTTTCCAGCAAATTATTGAGTAGCTATTATGGGGTTAGTCGGATGAAGGTCAGGGTTCAAACGTTCATGCGCTGATGCTTACGGGCATAATACCTCTCTCGGCCTTCTCTATACCTTCTATGATCAATATACGACCGTTCTTGACGGCTCGGACAGCTGCGCTGTCGACATATACGAGATTACCACCATGTCTAAGTTCCCTGCCCTGCTTCAACTCGGTTTCCCCCACATCCCGGTGCAACGCAATGTATTCGTACTCCATATTGGTGATACTTGATAGCTATTCTCAGTTCTCGCGCATCGGGAATACCAAGTAACCTACCTGCAGAACGTCATTGCAAGCCTTCGGGCATACGGTCCAGGTTGAGACAGCAAGAAGACATCCTGACCAAGGACAAACTTTTGCAATATGAAGTATAAGTTATTCGCAGTCACCGAGTCGTGAGCATCTAGTTGTGCTTCCTCATTGTGAGGCAACCTGCTCGGTGTCAGAGCTTCATGGATTGGGAAGCTAACGTCTCCCAATTTGAGGGTACCGATTTGAGCAGGACGTCGGGACAGCTCATGTAGCAGCTGAGAGAGCCGACGCTGAGCCATTTGCGCAGAAAGGGGACAAGAAGTGGGGCAACACTGGCATGTATTCGCAGATTATGAATGTTTTCGGGCACAAAGCAGCTGCCCGAGGACCCCGGATAATACCCTATGAGGTCTGATCCCAGTTCGGACACTTCAGGTACGTTTGGGGCAGAGAGGTTTGATCCTCTTTTCGGACATGTAAGGTGGTCAGACGGCCGACACCTTTGATCCCTTGTCCGGACATGGGCCGTGGGATCCTGGGCATGTTTGATCCTGTCCGGACACCGAGCAGGCCCAGGGAGCCTTTCCGGGCGTGCTAACATGACCTGCAATACGGAGTGAGGCTTGTATCACGATGATATGCGCATGGTATCTCCAAATAAGCACCGTGACCATGTCTAAACTGCCAAGGAACTCACAGACAGGTAGGAGATATTATCCAGAAAATATCAAAAAATGTCGAAAATATTAATGTTTGATCCATGTCCGGACACTTTACATGGATATAGCTGAGGTCTGATCCCCGTCCGGACACCCCGATGTCCGGACTCGTCCGGACACATGAGGGGGTTTGGGAATCAGACCTCATAGGGTATTATCCGGGGTCCTGCTGCCCGTTCCCCGGAGAAGCGATGGTGAATTTCTGAAGGAAGACGCGCGTTTCAATCAGCAGGCAAAAGAAGCCGGATAACCGGAGACAGATCACGTGCGCGTGTCGGCTATCCTCAAGCTTGAAACTTTGAATACTGTACTCGATCGAGCTCGAGTGGTTCCTTGGTAGTTGGAGTTGAATAGCATACCTCATACATACTAAAAACTCGTATCTCGACATCGTCATTGATAAACTCACACTCGACCGTACTATATGCATGTCAAGACGAGCGTCATCGAAGGACACGGCTTCTTCCATATCGAATTGTACGACTGAGTTGACCGCATCTATTGCTCTCTCACAAGTACCTCCAATATAAGAGGAGAACAGTGAATTCGAAAATTGTCGGATCATGCAACGAATCCTTCGAATGTGAATGAGCGATATTGACCAGTGGCTGCGCATTGAGTCTCAACCTCGTTCAACGCAGAGGGGCGGTCATTCGGGTCAAGCCGAGGGCAGCAGCGTATTAAAGATGCTGCGTCAGCGACTTCATCCTCTGGAATAGTGTTGAACGTGCGGAGAAAATTCTCAATGCATTTCCCAGGGATAATATCGACTCTGCGCAAGTTGCCTGCAGACCATCTCTTAGATTCATCATCGTGGAAGCCAGTATTAGGGTATGTACAAACCTTTCTCGTCGAAGAACTCAGTTCGTCGGTTCGCGCGAGCAAGGCTTGATTCGGTAGAGGTCTCGCCAGTGAGTTCTATCATCTTGGCGAGATCATCGTCTTCGCGTGTCCATGTTTCGCCTTCCTCAGCTTCGAAAAGGGTTCGGCCAACAAGAAGCTCAAAAGTCTATCAAGGGGCATCAGGCGTACCCCAAGCAAAATGCATGGATAGTTTACATACTATGCATCCTACAGCCCAGACGTCTATCTGTGTGAGAAATCAGAATGCAAAAGCAACTTTGGAACACGTAGAGCATGAGTTGAGAATTCATCTGTGGGGTTGCGACAGACCCTGGAGAGCTGCAGTGACAGTATAAACGGGGCCCGGGGAGTGCCTTCTTTGGTGCCCTGCGACGGAAACTGGAGACGTCGGTGCTGAGGAGCTGCAAAATGAGACAAAGGTGCGTGCCTCCAGGCCCTTCCTCCTCAAAATGGTCGAAAAGCACAGGTAGCTCGTCAAAATCGTCGTCCCGGAAATTTTCTGCAGAAACTCGAGCTCTTGCGATATACCCTTGCGATGTGCGTTCGTGCCCACAATGGAGAAGATCTTAGTAGCACGGTACTTCATAGGGTATCCGGCGTCGAAATTCTGCAGTCGAGATGAGGGTCGGAAGTGTATAAATTGCAACATGAGAACGTACTCCGTTTAACTGTCCGAGACTAGCCTGGTGTTTGAATAAAGTCCACCACCCAGCTTGCGATGACCTCATATCGCCCATTCTCCCTGGTCGTAGAAGCAGCCGGCCGACCAACGACGATGCTGGAAGCACTGCGGACATTGCGCGGGGGATACTGGACAATAGTCAATATCCTGAAGCTCTAACTGATGCTTGTGTTAGAAAGTGAGAGTGAGAGTTCAGTATTTGCGCATGATTGCGAGCTGAAAAGAAATAACGACATACCGGTATTAGTTAGCATTCATTGCCGTTACGTAAAGGAAGAGCGAAGACAACCCATTTTGGGTAGTCGAGGACATGGTAACTCGTTCCGTCCAGGAAACGAGTCGGTATCTTCGTCACAAACCATCCTTTCTGACAAACCATCACCTCCATACCGTATCTATGTTCTGATGACTGCCGAGGATATCATCCAGAATCTGTTGACCAATCTTGTTATACCTCCATCATAGCTTCCTTGTTGCTTCACATTCAGAGAACAAAGCAGTGTGTACCTTACAACCATGCCACCATCTGCAGCACCAAAGACCGTGAAACGTGCCTCCAGCTCCGCCGCAGCACCCAACCGTAGGTTAGAGGATGAGGAACTGAAGCCATATGTTATCACGGGCGACCTAGGCAAGGGCAGCTTTGCGACTGTCTATCGAGGGATCAATGAGGTGCGCTGCCTAATGATTTTACTGTGATAGTCATAACCGCATAGCCAACCGGTACTCTGTTAGACTACTGGAGCAGAAGTGGCGATTAAGACTGTTAATAGGAGCAGTCTGACCGAGAAGCTTCTGCATAATCTCCAGGGCGAAATTGAAATCCTCAAGTCACTATCTCATAGACATATCACACGGCTGCTTGACATTGTGGTATGTCATAGACATAACATATGAACCTATCCCACTAAGGTTTTCCTAGTATGCGGAACGGAACATATACTTGATCATTGAGTATTGTTCAGGCGGAGATCTCGCAAACTATCTCAAGAAACGAGGTCGCGTGGAGGGATTGGAGTATATCCCCTCAGAAGGGGCCGCCCCGACGTATTACCCAAATCCGCGAACAGGCGGCCTTCACGAAACCGTTGTTCGAAGTTTCCTCCGACAACTTGGTACGTTGCAGCTTTGTCTTGTTATCCGCATTGTATTTCATCTCTGTATAGCTCGCGCTTTGAAGTTCATGAGAGATAAGAACCTCATTCATCGTGACATCAAGCCTCAGGTGAGGGGAACATTGTTGATGTGGCGGTTCTTACTTTTCCCACTAATATGCCTTTAGAATCTGTTGTTGAAACCGGCAGCACCTGATGACTTGGCCAGAGGACATCCGCCAGGCGTTCCCGTGCTCAAAGTGGCAGATTTCGGTTTCGCACGTAACCTTCCTTCGGCAATGCTCGCGGAAACACTATGTGGCTCCCCGTAAGCATAAGGTTCCTATCAAACTCACTTGGACAATCACTGAAGACTTTCTCAAAGCCTGTACATGGCCCCGGAGATCTTGCGATATGAGAAGTACGACGCCAAAGCGGACCTATGGTCCGTAGGTGCAGTACTATACGAAATCTGTACTGGGAAACCCCCGTTTAGGGCCCAGAACCATATCGAACTTCTTAAGAAGATAGATAGTTCCAAGGGTATCAAGTTCCCTGACGAGGACCCTAATTTTGTCGCTCGCCAGCGGGCGGAGACGGGGGAAGATCCAAAGCCTGTACCAGATGATATTAAAGCGTGTATACGGGCTCTGCTCAAGCGACTTCCTGTGGAAAGGATGACCTTCGAGCAGTTCTTCAAATGCGATGCTATGGTCAACTCGAGGTTCCCTAGGCCACAACCCATACAACCTCCTCCGGAAGAAGAGCCTATCACTTCGACTGATATGACAACTCCGGAGCACCATAAGGTCATACCACCGGAAGTTCTCGACCCGAAGGCTATGATTCCGCCTAGCAAATTCAATTTCAGGCGTCGAGAGATTATTCATGGAGGCGACGGTTCCAAGGAGAAGTACGTTGAGACGTATCACCGCTAGTATTGCTTACTAACATATCGTAGCGTTACACTTAACGGTGGTACTGGCGAAATAGCTTCCCCCACTCCACCCCGACTGTCTTCTCAGCCAAGCTCCAAGCCCGCATCTGGTGATAGCTCTCTTGTCCCTGGTGAGACCGATGAAGATGGCTTGCTTCGACGAGAGTACGTCCTCGTGGACGACAAGCGGGCGGTTGAGATCAATCGTGCAGTCGACGGTACGTCTTATGGTAACTTCTCGGCGAGCCTTTGGCATTTGACATCTGATCCGTCTTCACAGAGATCCACGCTGCCCGTCGAAAGCCTCTCCGAGAACGCAAGACGACATTGTCCCCTCTAAACGATGGCCAAGGGATGCCCAACCCCACCACATTCCCAACATTAGACTCGCCAGACCGAACATCTCCCATTAGCTTCCCCCCTCCTCCCATCCAAGCAGCCCCGCCGCTCTCGTCCTCACCATCCAGCGTTGGCTCTCGTATGTCAAACCCTCTGACACGAGCACTTAACCTAGCGTCGAAGAAACTATTTGGAGCGAGTAGCAATGCTCGTTCGTCACCTTACTATCGAGAGTATACTTCTTCGTCGCCGAGGAGACAACAGATCATCACCTCGAGAGGGATTGGACTTGGGTTGGACGTGGATGGGACTAGGGATCCTGCTGAAGATGAGCTTCTAGCTTCGTTGGAGGAGTTGGCTCAGAAGACGGAGGTGCTGACACATTGGGCGGATGAGATGTTTGAATCCATCAGAGCTTTCCCGTATAGTGAGTCCAGCCGATTGTGTTTCTCTATCGCTTCGATGCTCATCATATTTTTTGCAACAGAACCTCTACCAGATCCAGCAAAGTTTATGCCTCGTGAGGGTGAGACGGAACGACAGGCCGCGAAGAGGAAGAGCGCGGAGAACAGAGCAGCGTCTGACGCGATGACTGCGGTTGCTCTGTATATCCTCTTGATGACTTTCGCCCAACGGGGGATTGACAAGCTTCGGAATTTCCATGAGCATTTGCAGATGAAGGATCCGGATGGGGAAATCGAAGTTAGCGAAGGCTTTGACGAAGGTACGCTTTATTTTTTTCTGATAATATTCAATACATTCTCAACCGGGATGCTGTGCTTGGATAGCTTTGACGTGGTTCAAGGACCAGTTTATCAAGTGTCATGAACGAGCAGCTTTGGTCAAGACCTGGCTTCCTGCGCAGTATTCCGGTCCCCCGGCGTTCCTGGACCAGCTCGTGTATGACCGAGCTTTACAACTGGTACGTGTTCCTCTGTTAAATCAATATCAACGTTCTCACTGGGATCTCACACGCTGTATGCTCGCGTTGCAGAGTAAGATTGCAGCCCGTAAAGAGTTGCTCGATAGTGCGAACTCCCCGGACGAATGTGAGAAGTTGTACGAGGAGTCGCTATGGTGTTTGTACGCGCTTCAAGACGATCTTTTGCAAACCGACAATCCGTTTACGGAGGAAGACCGTGCAATGATCTCTACCTGTAAGTGTTCCTCGTAGCGTCCCGTTTACCTTTCGTCAGATACTGAATATGGTTGACACTATAGGGATCAAGCGTACGAAGCTGCGGCTAGTGAGATGTCGGGTCCGAATGGGTATGAGCGATCGAGACCGTTTGCGAGATGCCCGCTTGGACAAGAACCTGGATGACGTTCCTAGGGACCCTCCACCCTGGGAAGTACCTGTGCTAGAACAACAGAATTCCGTGCCTCCTTCGCCTACGACTCAGCGGTCATGACATGTCATGCATAGAACGGCCTCCATATCCCTGCCTTATTCCTCGTCCCATTTGCTGAGCTGAGTATCCCTGATTGTACTATCAACATCGCTACTGCCATGACTTGTTGCTTTTCTTCATCATCTGTCATCATCTTCTTATTGTTGTTACACTTGTACTACCATTTCTCGGACAAGCCGTCTTTACCCATTTTTTCTCATTTCCTTCTTGCTCCTCTCTATCTATACTTCGGCTCAGACACACTCAACAGATTCAAGATATAATTTGTGTATTATTTGCTAGGCACATTGGATCGTTTCCTGTCCGCTTCATTTCATATATCCCATAGTCGCTGCTTGTTACACATCATGTATAGCCAGGTTGAAACGTATACTCATGCGTAGGCTCCTTTTACCATTAGCAGTGTGCCCGCAACGGGCACCGTAGTCTCCTCCACAGACGAAGGCGAACGGCTTGCGAGCTTGATGATTCCCAACATGTGCTAAGTGTCTCGCCTATTCGGATGGCATTCGAATAGTATAAAGTCCTTATTCTACATATGCATATCGGACTGACAAGCAAGACGCATACAATAATCGAAAACATCACTGGCGGTTGGCTCGTGAGCTCTACTGGCTGGCATAAACTTCATGACCACGTCCGTTTCGGAGATGATTCTCCTGAATATCCGTTGGGCCTCGGAAAGACAAGGAGAGCTATTTGTCGCATCAGGAAGAACGACCCGAAGACACATAATCCCATTACTGGGATCCATGGTACTCGCTTGAGCGAGTTCCCGTAGATAATGCCAGAGATCGTTAATTTGGTCCTTCATACTCGATGGAAGGCCAGTAGATAAGTGTGTGGTCAGCGCACTAGTCAAGTCAAGAGTGACAGTGTTCAACCAGTTGTAATACCGCATTTCTTTGCCATCCCAGGTACGATAGTCGTCGGATGCATACGCGGGGGCATACCGATCGAGCAGTCTGCTCGCCATACCGACTACGGAGCTATAGGTTCTATTGACGTTCATAATTGACGTCGCGGTGAGCCTGAGGTCGCATAGACAAGGATGTCGACGTAGATCAATGTGGCGTAGCTCATGTAATAGTTCTGCCAAAGTCGAAAGTTCACAAATCAGGATGTATACAATTGCGAATACACAACGTACTGAGATTCTCCCGATCATGCCATCGACCGTCATCCCATTCAATGACTAGCTTTTGTAAATTTCCGCCAGCTCTTGAATTTAGTTGCCTAAGGAACCAGATGTCGCCGAGACTTGAGACTCGGATAGATAGCTTTTTCAGATTCGCAGTCCATTCCGTAGGAAGCGTAAATGCCACGTTATCCGTGGATAGCGCGTTGACAAGACAAGACCTCGGCCACTGGACGTTCTTGCATGAAAAGCTCTGAATGTAAGAAAACCTCTCGGTAAAGGCTTTCACTGAATCAAGGTTTCGGAAAGAGCAGTATTCCATTGTCAGGGATAGAGCACGAGGGTACATGGTACCAGCGCGTGAAACCCACGACCAAGAGTTTCCTGAGTTCACGAGACCGACGAAAGTTAGATGAAGCCATGGAGGGTCCTCCCTGTTTGCGAGGTTTGCCAGATATTGGCAGATAGCCTCAAGGAAAACAGTTGATGCATTGCTGCGATCTTCCATAGTTTGCGGATGCCGTTCCAAGGGCAACTCGAATATGATGGAGCTACCGTTCGGGGGAATCATCAATCGCGTCAATCCTGCAAGGCCTTTGGCTACTTGCGACACATTCATGCCTATAAAAGCGTCAGAATAAATGTAAATCACAAGCTTTTTGGTGACCATGTTCCGTACCATCATCGAATATCCCCTGGTCCCAATGTGGTTGCATGCTGATAGCTCGTTTGTTGGTTTCTCGGGGTGAGTAACCGGGATGCACAGATAAGTGGTATGTAGCGAGAAGAGGTCTATGTACCCGTCTTCATTTATTGGAGTATTTATAGCCTCGAGGCACTTGTCATCATTGTTGTCTTCATTGTGAGGTTTGACTTCGCCTCTTGACAACCAATTCCTTGGCACAAGGGTCAATAATGTTGTCAACGGGCTTCTGCCCTTTGGCGAGTGTCTTGATAGATCAGAACAAAGGGGACGGCGAGCAGAAAGCTTCAGACGTTGATGACCTTTATACGGTGGACTACATATCCACAAAGGAAGTAAGGAGAGCACAGTATGTTGTCTCCAGTTGGTGTGAGCAGAACGAGAGGCTGAAGTCGCTTGTCTAGCCTTGTCAAGGATTTGGGCGCCTGTAAAGGCGTTTAGTACTCAGACCTTCCGATTATGGTAAGTTCCGACGATTGTCATGCTCTCTCAGTGCAGTTGACCGCCAGACCGTTGCTCATCCCTTCCACTCTTCAGATGCATTCTCAGGCAAAAATGAGAAATGACCACCGCAGGACTCGAACCTGCAACCTTTTGGTACGCCGGCAATCGAAGCCAAACGCGCTACCATTGCGCCAGGTAGCCATGCGAATGATGATCATCATAGAGCAAATGATAGGAAGAACTAACTTCCCACTGGTGACCGAGATGCTTATCGTGATGTTCTAACCCACTACCAGGAGATTGCTAGGTTATTCTCAAATCTCACACATGTATTCCTTATGTTGAGAGCATACTGAAGTACAGGGTTAAGACTTAAAAAGTTGCACACTTGGCGGTCATGTGATCTATCCCGAGAATTTCGGACCCTGCAGACCAAGTCACCAAGGGGAGCAAGAGCACAGCCACGCTGTGAACATTCGCGATTTCGAAATTGCCCCAACAGGTCACGATCTGAATTTCATTATGATGTCCGATAAAGTCGGAGAGGGTCGTGCTTTGAAAGGACGAGTCTCATCGTAACTGAACAAAGTCTTCATTGAGAGAGGCTTATGCAAGAGGCAAACGCTGTCGGGGAATCGGGAATTGGCTCGCAACGATATGTCAGCTACATGTCTGGTAATTCTCACTCACGTCCGGGGAAACGCCCCTGAGCTATGACGGTCATTCTGCATCAGTAACAGCTCAAGAAAAGGATAAAAGGACAGGTTGTTTAGCGGTCAGTCCCCAGGTTCCCTCGCGCAACTCTTCGGCTGCAACCCCCATCTACTCCTCGATTTCGAAACGCTCACCATGGCTCTCTGGCTCCCCCCTCCCGAACCCCCCACCAAACTCGGTCGTCACCGTCAACTGTCAGGCTTGGCGGGTGTTCATGTCTCCCCTATCTGTCTTGGTGCCATGAGCATCGGTGACTCCCCGGACTGGGGCAAGGTTATGGGCGCGACAACCAAAGAATCCAGCTTCAAGTTGCTTGATGCCTTCTACGAAGCCGGAGGGAACTTTATCGATACCGCCAACAACTAGTGCGCTTCCACCTGACATCGTTGCTCTTCCTCATTCTCACAGAGCCCATACCATACAGTCAGGACGAGACTTCTGAAGCATTCATTGGCGAATGGATGGAAACACGCGGAATCCGAGACCAGATTGTTATCGCCACAAAGGTCAGCTTCTTTTTGTTATGTCTTGCGTCACCGGGTGCATCGTCTCACACATGCTCCATGTCGATAGTACACGACCAACTACAAGCGTGGAAACGATAAAATCAAGCAAAAGAGCTCCTACGTCGGAAACAACTTGAAATCCTTGCACGTTTCGGTGGAAGAATCCTTAAAGAAGCTTCGCACCAACTACATCGATATTCTCTACGTGCACTGGTGGGATTGGACCACCAGAGTCGAGGAAGTCATGGATGGCTTGCACAACCTCGTCGCCCAAGGCAAAGTTCTGTACCTTGTGAGTCTCTCTTCCCTTTCCGAGAATCTCGGACTTTTTGTTCACCGCGTCTTTCCCAGGGAGTCTCGGACACGCCGGCCTGGGTAGTGTCAAAGGCAAACATGTACGCCCGATTGACTGGAAAGACTCCTTTCGTTATATATCAAGGACGATGGAACGTCATGTTCCGTGACTTTGAGCGTGATATCTTGCCCATGGCAAGGGAGGAAGGTACGCATCACATCGCCTCATGACACAATCGTCCCTTCGTCTAACGTTATATGGTACGATTTGCAGGCTTGGCTCTGGCGCCCTGGGATGTTCTGGCCGGAGGGAAAATCCGTACGGATGCAGAAGAACAGCAGAGACGCGAGACCGGTGAGAAAGGTAAGGGAGTTTCCTATAGTCCTTCTCTTCGCTGACAACATTCTGATGTTCTCGCCATAGGTCGCTTCACTTATGGTCCCGAGTGGGAGCGTACCGAGCACGAGCGCAACGTCTGCCTTGCTCTGGAGAAGGTCGCCAAGGAAGTTGGCACCGACTCTATTCAAGCTGGTGTGTATCTCCAAACTGCAAACAGCGAGTCAGACGGCATGCTAACCTACCCTCAGTTGCCATCGCCTACGTGATGCAAAAGGCTCCCTACGTCTTCCCCATCATCGGCGGCCGTAAAGTCGAGCATCTCCACAAGAACATCGGTGCCCTCGACGTGGTCCTCACCGAGGAACACATCAAGTATCTCGAGAGCATCGTGCCGTTCGATCTCGGCTTCCCCATGAACGCCTTCGTAAGCAGTCATCCACCACGATCTCTCTTGGAACTGGACTGACTTCATTTGCAATGACAGGGAACCGGCGAGGACTACGGCTTCTTGTTCAAGAACGCCGGTCATTTCGATAAGTGGCCTCGCCCTCAGGCTATTCGACCCAAGAAGAACTAGGCATCCGTGTATGCGGTCTTGACGTACTATTGCCGATGCCATGTGTTGAAATGACACATTGTGCTATATAGCATGTCTCGCTTTCGTTTGCTGTCGCAAAAATACAACAGTTGTTAAGTGGCGCGTTGATCACAAGGGCAAACATACCAGAGATGTGAGATAAAATCCGCTTTAAGAACCATTCAATGTCTGGTGAGGTTACGCCAAGTCCCTCAACAACCTCGAAGTTCACCTCAAGTGCTTTTACTGGCCGTGTTAGTCAGAGCGTTCAAAGTGAACATGGGACGTGTTCTAAGTAGAAAGTGCAGACAATGGGCGCGTCAAAAACTTGCATGCGCAGTACGTGGCCGCTGGGTAACAGCGCGGATCTGAGGTAAAGCGGCGGATTGTATGCAGGTTTGCTTAGTATTAGTCTCCCAACAGGATTGCAGCCGGGATTGACAAATCACTCCTCGCGCTTCGAACGTCTGTTTGCATATGGCGTCTAAGCGGGAGAAGATGATCATAGGCCCCAGATCCGTACTGTACTGTATCATTTCGACCAAATATTCGTCACGGCAAACGGTATTTCTACCGCGCGAACATATTTCAGGTTCAGTAACGCAACGCTTCCCATGAGCGAACCCGAGGAACGTCACATACCGGCCTCACATGACATTCTTCGGGTGCGAGTAGCGATGAAGCTTGCAAGACTTGGACGAAAACGGGTGCCGAACGTTCGCTGTCACAGGTGACGGTACGTTCGCGAACCTTTCTTCAATGAACCTTGAAAAATGTCACATGTAACGTTCGAAAAGTCCGAACATTTGGTCGAAATGGTACAGTACTAAATCATCTAATGCAGGATTCGGAAGTCAGACGAGATACACGGTACTGAGAGACTGGTATAGAAGCTTACTCGTGTAAGAGTTGCAAGAGGTTTTTCAATATATATAACTTGCAGGAGATCGTGCATTTGTCTTTCACACATTGAGGGGCAGGGAAGCACGTACTAGAAGTACTTAGTACGCGTTACTTCCCTTAGGTCATTTCACAACTTGACTCGGAATGAAACGCGACTGGTGAAGCGTCAAAAAGTGGGTGCCTGTGCAAACTGAAGCAGAATCTTTTGAACACAAGTATTCGTACCAGACGTGGCCAATGCTACATAGTACTTGAGAGTCAAGAACGTCTTCGAATTTCTGCAAGAACTTTTTGCTCACCAATAACACGGTATAGCCGCCCAATATGGCAATTTCTTTAAAGGCGTTGGACAACACGAACAAATAACGCCACGTGGTACCGCAACCTGGGACTTTGCTTCAAGGTTTGCTTGTAAGTTGCCCGGACCCTTGTACGCTACACTGTGAAGGATCGACGACCGGGTGTTAGCATCCGAGACGCAAACTACGTATACAATGAAGCTAGCTCTTAGGTTACGGGGTTAAGGCAATGTCGAGTATAAGCCCTTCTACTGCAACAGGACTACAGGTATGACCGTCCTCATAGTCCGATGTCCAGAGTGGCCAAGTATCATATCTGCATTATGGTCCATCTTATTCCAAGGAAACCAACTATGGAGGGCGTGTAGATTGCGATATGTAAGTACAACGCACAAATGAACAGCACATCCAGCCCATGGATGCATGGCATATCGCGCGACTACCATGCTATCTGGGAAGCATATCGCCCGCCTGGCATTTCTCGCGTGCAACATGTATTAAAGCTTATGGCTACGCAAGGAATGTACACCCGCATCAGTCTACCTTCTCTCTACCACTGACCCTATTCTCATACCCCCTAACCCTCCTGCAGGCAGGATGTTCAGCGCAGTCAACCGTGTATTTCAGGCTGGTGCTAATCTCTCTTCTGGCTCGTTGAACAGTTCAAAGAGTCAACCAGCTCCCGTATCTATTACTATGGAATCCGACCATGTCGTTGGCGAGAACAGACCTCGTAGTAAGCCACCCTCTCTGAAGTTAGATCGTACGCGTCCGCCGAATATTTCATGGCTCCCCTCGAACAGTCCAAGCGGCTCGGGGACACTCACTCCGAAATCTTTTGGGATGTTTCCCAGTGGATCACCTCGTTCCTCACCAGGCATTGAACCCACCACTCCTACAAGGACCGGTGGGTTCTTCCCGCAAAGAAAGCCTACGAGCTTACGAAGATTAAGCTCCGATTCTCTGCACGTTCGCCATTCTGCCCATCTCTCTGAGGCGTCCGATGGAGATAGTATTGGTTCTTTGCGGAAACAACTATCACCTATCGACGAACATCAGGCGGAAACAATTCAGTCCAGTCCAAAGAGAAGGCCGTCTTTGGATTCTACTCTACCCCGAACGCCAGATTCTGCATGTAGGTTGATTCATGACTTCTGCGCGTGATGCCAAGTCTTAATACTATCGCTATCTATAGCCCATCCTGCCTTCTTAACACGGACCCTGAAGAGGTCTGTTAGTCAAACTTCGACGAGCACGTTTCGCTCCAATATATCACTGTCTGCTCCATCCATACCACCTGTGGACTTGCGTCCTACCTTCAGCACGGGCACGTTGGGTCTACCTCACCGCAAGTCCCAGCTCGCTTTGCCAACGCTTCCTACAGTCGCTGGTAGTCCGCGACAATACGTGTCGGTGATCTACGAGGATCAATCGAGTCAAGCGGCCAGGATGAGCACTCCCAGCTTCATCACGGCAGCTTCGGACGACGACGTAGAGGACGTCGCAGAGGAGGACGAGAATCCGCTGAAAGATTCCGTGCATGTCTCGAAGCACTCCGGCCCTTCAGCTGATGCCCTCGACACTGCGAGCATCACATCACACCATCCGAAACCACCTGGTTTCGACGACGATGACATGTACGAGATTGACCTCTCGGATTCTGGGATCAACTTTGACAACAGAGTCCCACCACCGAAGGCGCGAGACTACGTTAATCCATTCGATGATCCCGACGGCCACATCCTCCAACACCACCTCGGCACAGCTCCTTCCGCTCACCACCCTTCTTCACTCGAAACGTCATCCTCAGTCACCCGAGTCGAGTTCGCCATACACAGTCGATGGCTGAAGTCTTCAAAGTGGGGGTCCGAGCGATTCACATGGACAGAAGGGCCGAAGAAGAACCTGAGGTTCACCTCTGCATTCATCCTCTTCTGGATCGGGTTCATAGCTCCTTGGTGCTGGCTCATCGGTGGGTGGTATCTGTCACCCAGTGGTGAGATCATGCCCGACGGACAATACCTACAAACCGTCGATCTCGCATGGCCGCGTAAGCCCAAGACTAGCACTACGTCGGACCAGGATGCGGAGAAGGGGCATCATGATGAGCAGACGGAGCATAAATTGACCAAGATATGGCATCCAGTAGGTACCCATTCACAGGAGATGCTTACTGCAAGACTGGAGAGACAAGCTGGTGTCTCACAGTCGGAGACATTGCCTCCCGACAAAGAAGCCCAGAGCACTGGGCGCACAGGTATAGACCCATGGGTCCGACGATGTAGGATAGCAGCAATTGCGAGCGGCTTCATATTAAGCCTCGCGGTGATTGCTGCTTTGGTCGTTGTCGCCGGGTTTGCCAGGTAGAGTATTAGACAAAGAGGTGTCCGAGGATATGTATTGATAGTCAACTACTTCACGTTGGCAATACATTTATAGTATTTATATTCCGCAACACGTTTACATACGACACTTAGAAAGGAGGCTTTAGATTACTTTGTCATTGACGAGATGAGTGCGACAGAAGAGAGTGAGAGAGGAAAAGAGAATGAAAGCACTAGTACAGATACAGCCAAATAGATACATTCCACATTGCAGAGAAAGTCCAGATCCGGATAAAATGAATAAACAAGCAAGAAAAGCAGTACACGTATGAATCTCCTAGTCTGATAGCTCGAAATACGTGCGGAACATCGACTCATTGCGCAGAGAGGAAGCGGCGATGACGCCATGAACGTGCAAGAACAAACGAGGGAAACGACGCGTAAAGTACGACAGGAAACCTTCAGGCATAGGGCCTACCTGACGTTTCACATTGTCAGGCAAGTCTTGGTAGTGATGTTTCTATACGTAGAAGAGGGCGGACATTGTCAACGTTGAATACACACAGGAGGAAGAAACGCCGAGAACGCACCTTATTACGCAACGCGCGAAGCAAGTCCTGTACAGACTTGCCGTCGTACTTCCTGAACTTGCCCAGATTCTCAATGAACCACTTGTCCAACCGTGCATTCCAATCTGGCCCTACGACGTTCAGAGCATCCCTCTCCAGCTCGATCAGGATTGGATCTCGAGGGTCCCGACACATAATCTCGAACCTGTCCGAGGCGTCTTGCAAGAAGTTCAAGCGCTTGCCTGGGTCCCAGAAGTACGGGTGTAGGAGGCATGTCGAGGTGTCAGGTCTACATGGTGTATGGTGTAAGGTTAGCATACGTCGCTACGCGTCATGAACCAAAGAAGGACGTCACCTTTCTGACGCTTCAGCATGAATCATCTTCGAAATGAGGTCAACAGCCTCTGACCCTTCCTCCCCAAACCTCTCCAACGCATCGAGGTTTTTCGCATTCTTCCAGATATTACTCTCCCTCTCAAACCGATCACCAAATGGATGACCACCATTCGAGAGAACGTAATAGAACAGACACCCCAACGCGAAGATATCCACCGCCTTGGTTAACCTCGTCGGTCGACCTGTAGGGGTTCCACCCCCATCTAACGATGAGCCCACGCTCCCTCTCGACGAAAGCGAATCTTCCGCCCCAGGTTCGTCCAACTTGACTTCGCCACGTAGGATCTCAGGAGCCCTCCAGCCAACGGTACCCGCAGCCATAGCACCATGAGCAGTTGGCAAGAAGCTCGTCTGGTCTACCTCCAACTTCTTACACAAGCCGAAGTCGCTGATCAGCATCCTATGTCCTGCGCTCTCCCCAACACCCTTTTTCGCATGCGAGATCAGGATGTTGTGTGGTTTGATGTCTCGGTGAACGATCTTGAGTGCGTGGAGGTGTCTTAACCCAGACGTGATCTGGCGTAATGCGCGTTTAGGCTCGAACGCGATGGCGATATCCCTGAACTGATCCGGGCGTTCGATCACGTCCGCCAGTGAAGCTGGACAGAGTTCCAAGGCGATGTAAAGGAAGTTGCCCTGAGATTCTTGGTAGTAGTACCGGATGACGTTGGGATGGTCGTCGGATTCTTGGAGGATGTTGACTTCTCGGTCGGCGAGGGTGACAAAGTCGCGAAGGAGACGTTTGACGGCTACTGCTCGTCCTTGGAGGTTCCCCTTGAACACGACTGTGCCATGTGAGCCAAAGCCTGAGCATCACGTAGTTAGCTTCCTGCGGTGTAGAACAACGAATAAATCAAAGCTTACCTAGTACCGTATCCGATACAACAAGCGATGGCACCACAGGCGTGGGCGTCGACGGTGGAGGTACGACAAGAGCAGAGGGAGAAACGACATGAAGGACATTCGCCGCCTTCCCTTGCTCTTTCTCTTTCTCCTCCTCCTCTTTGACCTCTCCCTGTACCTGCACACCGTCCTTCTCCTTCTCCTCCTGCCCACCCTCCTCAGCCTGTCCATTCGCACCTCCAACCCCACCACCTTTCTTCTTCTTCCCTCTCTTCCTTCTCGCAGGTTTCCGACGACCAGGCGTAACAGCAGCATCGCCATCGCTCTCGTCTCCTTCACCTTCGTCGCCTTCTACTCCAGGTCCGGGCGTTGGTGGGGATTTAGGTGCGGGCGTAGATGTTGCGGAAAGTCCGGCAGTAAGCTTAGGTGTGGCTTCATCGGAATCGATGAATACGACTTTCCGAGGTGTTGATGTATTAGCGGGAGGGGTTATAGGTGCAGGCGAAGATGTCCGCGAGGGTGGTGAGGGGTTTAGGTCCATAGCTGGTGGACGATGCTTCTCGGTAGAAGCTGGGTCAGACGTAGGAACAGATGTTAAGGACGTATTCTCCCTGTCTACCTTGACATCGATAGGAAGATGCCCGTTAGCCTTCACCACCGACGGAGCAGTTATGGTCTGAATAGGACTGAGCTTCTTCCTCTTCACAAAGACCCATACCACAGAGAGCAGCGCCAGTGTGCAGACCGCAATGGCTGACAGGGTCTTAGAAGTCGCGGTCGCGGAAACACCAGGAACGATACCAGAGAGAGGAGGGATTATCGACGAGTTCCCATTGCCATCCCGATTGTCTGCTGCAGGGTTAATGATGCTGCCACTAGCCCCTGGACCGAATACGTCTCCGCTATTGTGCTGTTGGTGATTTGTGGGAGGAGGTGGAGGGACTAGTGATGGTGCACCGTCTAATAGGCGACTTAATCTAGAGCTCTCTAGCTTCCGGACACCTGTAAGACATCGAACGTCTCTCTTCCCGTCCTTCGTTCGGCAATACTGCTTGAGTTTGGCATGTTTGGCAACAGAGTCTACGTCTGGGGGTAAGTCACCCTCCGAGTCCCAATCCCATGTCGGAGGCGGATCAATGCTGCGTCCTACACCTCTTATCCCGTTACCTAGATAACTATCATCCTCTTCACGATTCGTTTCTCCGAATATCATAAGTGGGAACCTATCAGGGCTCATAGCAAAGAGCGATCCAGTCTCCTCTACAAGCCCGACGTAAGCAGACTCCATGTTCGGATACTGATTCGCTTTGGCTGGGTTGGCGAGGTCGATGCCTGGGAGGATCTCTTGTAGACGGGGACGAGGCTGAAGGAGGACGAATGGGTGTTCGCGGTCAGGATTACGGAGGACATCGAATACAGCCACTCTAAAGTGGATATATGCGCTTTTAATGCAACCTTTCACGAAGTACTCGATGTTGGAGGTACTTACATTGGCTTGGGAAACGCGTGGGCCCACAAGGGTTGCGGAACGGCGGGGGCGGACAAGTCGCCATCAATCTCGTTCGCTCTGAACGAAAAGACCTTGCCATTCGGGAGGGATTCAATGTATTTGTTGTCTGGCGTGCGACGGTATAGGGCCTGGAGACCGGTATCTTGGTTGTTTGGTCCATATATTGAAAAGGAGAGTTTTTGCACGGGCGGCTTGGAGGCAGTCCGAGAGGAGGGTCGTGTGCGGATAGATATATGGTAATCTGTGAAAACGTTAGCGAAAAAATCAGCCTCGTACGTTCAGACGTATATGCAACGCTTCATGGGATGGGTAGTGAGAGATTGGCCGCCTAGAGCGTCGTGGACTGTATGGATTCCCATGTAGGCGCAGGAACACGTATGACTTACCCGTACGGCCTATGAACACCTCCTTGGGTTTGGGCTTTGACGGTTTGGAGCCTTCGAGTTCGTCCAGGTCCAAATCGTCTTCTGTCGACTGTTCCGCCATGTCTTCAAATGGATCCCAGGGACATTCGGAGTCTAATGTAGCTTTGACTCGACCCGTTTCCAGCTCCACGAGTAGTAATGCAGTCTCCTTCCGTCCTACGAATACCCTGTTGTCTCCCTCTCCGGAAAAGCTGAACGGGGACATGTCGACCAGCTGCGGCATAGTGAAGGGGAGCCTCTGCAGAGGTGCATCCGGGGTAGACATGACATAAATTTCTCCGGATTGCGGTTCGATCACATACACCTCCTGGTCCTTCGAGTCGTCGTCCGTCAGGTCGGGGTCGATCTCTGCATGTTGAGTGCGAATGAGCGGTCCTAACGTGGGTGGGATGTCCCCGGAGACAGGCGAAGACATAGACCAGAGAGACCTCCCGGACGTCCTATTGAGCGCATGCAGCTTCCCATCGACCGACGCTACCAGCACGATGTCCAGCAACTCCGTGTTCTGCTCCTCCCCCAGCGACCCACTTCCAGTCCCAAAGCTATAACCCGAGTCACGGCGCACTCGAGTAGACAAGTCCGTGATCTGGTTTGCTGCGCCATCCCTGCCCTTCTGGAGTGAGACGATTTCTGCGAGACAGCATCCTGCGACGAGAAGGAGAATGATTGGGAGATTAAAGAGCGGGGCCATGTATAGTCATCGCTTCATCGACGGGGACGAGTGCAAAGTGAGAAAAGCAAAGATGTGTTTATTTCCTCCGCTCGCCGTTGCCTGCGTCTAGCCACGACCGCTGGGAACCTGTGTCGCCCTTTTCTCCGACATTTATGCGGTCTTCCGGGTCCTGGGGGTTATCCCGTCCCGTTTTGGTAACATGGGCTACCACGAAAAAACCCCGATGAATTCCTCATGACCTTCAGCTTCTTCCCGAATCTCCTCTCTGAAGTCATTCAGTTCCTCTCGCTTTCTACATGATTCTCTCTTGAACACGACCCAGTAACGCGGCTAGCTAATTATGCCGGATATTCGAGTTGGAGCGCAGATTTTCGACTTGGTCTTCCATCCCAGTCATAGGACCGTCTATACAGGGCTCCTGACCGGAGAAATCAAAGCATTCACGTATGATGACCAGGGAGACTACCAAAAGAGCTTCTCTCTCAAGGTATCTAAACGATCATGTCGAGGGCTATCTATGAACTCCAGTGGAGACAGACTGTACTCTGTGGGGAAGGGAAAGACGCTGCAGTGAGTACTATTGAAATTGGTATGATGAGGATCACAATTCAAGTTGGTTATTTTAGCATGATAGACACTGCGACGGGGAAAGTCGTAGATACTCGCAAGGCTGCCCATGAGTGCGTCATAGTGTCGTTTTAGCCTAACGTTTGCTAACGCATCCCGCATCGGGAAGCGTAGCCATAAATCGCGTAAAGTCTGTCATGCCCAATATGCTTGCCACGGGAGACGACGACGGTGTGATCAAGGTACAAGACATGTCGAATTCCCGAGGAGCTACAAACTAATTTGAGATATACATAGTTTTGGGACCCTCGTAAACCGGAGGCCCTAAGGTCTTATACCCATCATTTTGATTTCATCTCCGACTTTCTGTGGCTGGAAGACAAGAAGCATCTTGTCGCAACAAGGTATTTTCTTCTTCGAATATTCCACCATTTGCGTACTAACGAATACTACAGCGGAGACGGCACGTTATCTGTGCTAGACGTCCGTTCCAAAAAGACAGAGCCTTTCGCTCAGTCCGAAGATCAGGAGGATGAGCTCCTCTCGTTGGTCTCTATCAAAGGGTATATTTATTTGATCGTCTACGAGGAATTCTGCTCAACATATCTATAGGGGCCAGAAAATAGTCGTAGGTACCCAATTAGGTATTCTCTCCATCTTCAACAGGAAGAGCGGCTGGGGAGACTGCGTCGACCGAATACCAGGGTGCGTTTCCTCCTCCACAAACTCTTCCGCAGAACGACAACTCACAAATTCCAAACCTTAGTCACCCCCACTCCATAGACGCACTCTGCAACATCCCCCCAACCTACCCCTCCGCACACTCCACAATCCTAACAGGGTCCTCCGACGGGCTCTTACGCGCCGTCCAATTGCTCCCTACGAAACTGCTAGGCGTCGTAGCGGATCATGGGGATTTCCCGATTGAGAGGATTGCGGTGGATTTGGGGTGTGGAGAGAGTTCGAGATGGGTGGGGAGTGTGGGACATGAGGAGGTTTTGAAGTTGACGGATTTGAGGGAGGTATTTGAGGATGAGGATGAGGACGGAGAGGAAAGTGAGGAAGGGAGAAAAGAGGGGGATGATGATGAGGGGTCGGGAAAGGCCAGTGAAGGGGAGAGCGACGAGGAAGAAAGTGAGAGTGAGAAGGAGGAGGTTGTCAAAAAGGATAAAGGAAAGGGCAAAGCGGTGAAGGCGACGTCGAAAGCGCAAGCTGACCTCAAGAGTTCGGATTCTTCCGACGACGATTCCTCTGATTCGGACGACGAAGATGAACCCTCCGCCGCTCACAGCAAAAACAAATCTCAAAATAACGACTCAGACTCGGGCTCAGCCCACGAGAATGAGCAAGAAGCCGACTCAGATAGTGACGACAGCGACGTCGTGCGGGAGAAGAAGCGGAAGAAGAAGAGAGACCCAGATCCTATGCAGGCGAAGAAGAAAAAGAAGGGACGAAACGAGATTGATGCTGATCCTTCTTTCTTTGCTGATTTGTGATCTTTGTGCCTGTTGGTCTGTTATAATCACGATGAATTTTAGTTGGTGACTTGAGCTTTGTCCACTGGACGACGGTGACGCGACTTGTATTCGTTTTTACCATCATTCAGTGCTCCGTATATGCACCCAAGTAACGAGCAAATGTTGAGAATCACAACCTCGACGTCCGATCTTGGAGCTGTAGTATCTCATCCATAAAATGCATGGATGACGCGTCTGCCTTTCAGTCTTGGTAAAACACTAATCGACTGTCCATTCCCCTCCAAATTGGATGGGATCGTCACCGACTGATGGGGATTGTACGCTCCATTCTCCCTCCCCCAGAAGATTTTGGCGTGTACGTCCAAGAACCACTGGGAGTCTGAGACTTGAAACTTGAAGGGAAGCTCGAAGCATTCAGGAGCACATGTATGATTCACCATGAGCGTGTCCTCGCATTATTCTGAATAAGGGATGGACATTGCTTAACCTGCAAGAGAGCGTTCTGTAGCTTCTGAATCATCATCGCCCTTGCTACTAAGCCCAGACCAAGTATCCTTTTGCGTTGAGCGACGTTTCTCCGAGCCTTGAGATAGAGGATATTGAGGAAGGCGGAAAGCCAATCTTGTTTATCAGCGATCTTCCTTCGTCGGTCAATAAGCCAATACCAGCCACAGTCCCAACTTGCCCAGCGTAAGGATCGGCCTGTTTGACTTTCATTGTGAGAGTCCGGTGCGCGTCGGGGGATAGGTTCTAGGCACAACCCGGCATATTCGAAGCAGCGTAGTGATATGAAGTGTAAAGCGCGAAAAGAGTGGAGAGGATGCTAATGCGTTGGTGTGAATGGTCTTGAGCAAATTAGCCAAGGTCCTTTCCCCGTCTCCCAGACGAGCGATAATCATGACGAAAAGGTGTCCGTTGGTGAAGACGCTGTAGAAGGAACGTTCGATAGGACTGTCAGCCCCTTCCCATCCGACTGACATGTAGAGTACACGCCGTGGTGCAGACTGAGGGCAGGATGAATTGAACGCTTTCGAGAAGCATCGTAGGCCTTGTCTCGAACTTGAAGAATTAGGGTAGAATCAGGGTACCCTGACAAGGACAGAACAGCGAAGGGAAGACGACTGGGTCGGTCTTGAAGCAACACGGGCTGAGCGCTGAAGGTGGCATGTATAAAAAGAGGGGCAAATACGCTCAGAGTCAGCAAACAGCACTCGACTTAGAGCTTAAACAACGCATCCCAGCTAACCGCCTCACCTTGACGCATCATGTACTCCACGGTCTTCCTCTGTACACTCTTCTACTTGCTACCTTACGCCTTTGGCGCGCCCGTAGAAAGTCCCTTTGTTGGGACACTCATCTCTCCAACGGCCAACAGCGTTCTGACCCCTGGAGAATCGTTCCCATTCGCTTACCAGACCAGAAACTGGTGCGAGCAAGACTACACAAAATTCAGAGTCTCGCTCGTCCAGAGTTCCGATGCACCGACTTTCAATGACGTCTCGTCTGCAGACGGTATAGTCGAAGGTGCTGTCTGGGACTTTGGGACATTCACAATTTCCAACTTCCCTGGTTAGACTGGCCTTTATATTCGAGTTATATCAGATACTCACTCGTACTTGCAGGCATTCCAGTGGAGGGTGTCCCACCTCCCACTACTCTTACCTTTCCCAACGAGCTTCAAGCCACAAACAACACCCCATTGTACCTGACCGTCTCGGATATCTACTTGAGCTGCCCAGTAAGCTACATATTTACAGGACCAAACTAGAACGTAACTTACCAATGCATATAATAGGGTCATGTCGTAGAAGAAATCGGGGTGACCTCCATCCCAATCATCTATTCTGCCAGTACCTGAGTCTAGCCGAAGGACTCCTAAATCGAGCACAAGCAATTAGAGTAGAAGTTAGACCCTGAATTTTGTCCATTAGTCTTTGTAGATATGTTAGAGAGTTCATGTCGGATTCAACGTTCAGTATCACCACGATAACGAAACGAAAACGCTCTCTCTTCGGTAGAGGAGAACCACGGTTCGAAGTGTATCATTCGGGTAGACACATCACTGGCACGCATAACTTTTTATTACGGACCTGTAGAGTATAATCACTGGTCTAAAACCATGCAAACGCAGAAGTGGGGGGGGGGGGGGCATGGTGGATGCTGCATTCAACGTTCACGAATGCCTGATTTGGCGATGACTACCTCATCGTTACGTAATCCTTCTCGGTCCAGTCGCACTTGCGAGTCGCGACCGTGACGTGCATCCGAGATTTCTCTCTGCAACAAACTCGAACTTGATTTTCTTTCAATACCTCGTTATCAGGCTTTCATTGTTCTCTCGTGCATTCGGGTCTCCGATAGGTTATGTCACCAAGAAAAAGTCAAACTGTAACAAGATGAGCAACGTCGGTCACGATTCTGCGCTGATCACTTGAACGGTACAGCCTATGCTCGTCCTTCAAATTTGACCAGCATGCGAAGAGCACCATTCTCACACTAAGAAACAATCGATTGACTGAGTTAGACTCTCGGATGGACGCCAAATCATGTTTTGGTGTGCAGTCGAGACAAGAGAGCATGTCTGTAGCTTGATTCTTTCTCTCGTTGACCGGAACAAACTCTCAAACGTGATGACTCCAGCGAGCTCCTAAGGTGCGAATACAAACCAATGTTTCTGCCATGAATAAAGACGACACCTCAGGCCTCAATATTGAATATTCACCTCTCAGCTGCAGCTTGTTATGTATTTTCCCTTGGCGCATTCCACCCTGATCGCGGTCAGGACAAAGCCTCGATTGTCCAATCCTACTGAACTTCCCATCTATTTGTGATGACGCTGTATTATAAATTGGAAGGTATGAAACTCGCAGCGAATAGCTTCCGTCTGAAATACTCTTCCGTCAGAAATCATAGACGTTGACAACCCTGTGGAATATGTTACGGGGTATGTTTGGGCTATTGCTAATTGTAATGGAGAGAGACCCCGGCGGTGAGATATCACTCAATCCTATTAATGCTTCAGAGCTAACGTCTCAAGCAGTCCACAGATACATGTAATCTGAATGTCTTTCCGATACTGACGCAGGGTTGACATGGCTATTGCCATGATGACAGTCTTACATGTTCAAGCACAAACGAACATTGTCAACACGTTGGTAATGGCCACAATCAGGGTTATCGATAAACCAATCCTACGCGAGATTCGCACCGGTCGGCGAACGTTGAAAGTCTCGCGTATCGCTCATATAGTGTTCGATCAGCAACCTGCCATCCATACGACACTAGATGGATGGGGTCAGGATACCTGTGCGACAATGTTGCAATGACGCCTAAGTTTGTTTGATATAATCTTGCTGAAACCTTGCATGTAGAGAAATATGTGTCAATACCTATGGGTTGCTTTACACATTACCCAAGCTTCCGAGTATAAACGAGCCCTATTCCGCAGTTATATTCCCCAGTCCTCCAGGTCTCCTCTTCACGACCCCTCTTTTCTTCTTGGTGCTGGTCGGTGAGTAGAATACTCTTCGTCGCCCATGGCAATAATGCCTGACATGCTTTACAGCCTTGATTTCCTTTTCTTTTCTTCTTCTTCAGCAGCTACGATCACGCCGCCTTCACGCCGTACGACCTTGACGATCCCAACACCTGACTTGTCTTCACTTCTCATTTATTCACATTTGCTGCGTTCAAAATGCGTTTCACTCTTGCCATTGTTGTTACGGTCGCTGCGTCTTGTCTACCTGTCTTCTCCCTTCCCCTCGAGTGAGTGCTTTGCATGACTTACGGAGCAAACTCTTCATCTCATCCTCTCTCGCAGAGAACGTGGTATATTCAAAGGCAGCAAGAGCAGAACCCCGGCGAAGGCTCCAATTCCTCAGCAAGCCAAACCTACCACTAATTGGGTCAACCATGTAGGTGCGATTAGTCAAATCGTCCAGACCGGAACCGATGCTGCTTCCCAACTCGCTCAGTACGTGACGGTGTCCTAATATCACCCTCAATGCAAAATCCCGAATCTGCTCTTCTCTAGGACTGCTCAAAATGGCCAACTTGTCCGCGCACAAATCGAAGCTGAGAATGCGCAAGCAAGTGCGGCGGCCTCGATGAACTCGATGAATCAGGACTACCAAACGCAGTCAGATCCTTACTATGGGACTCAAAAGCGATATTTTCCACGTAGCAGCACCTGGGCAGGAATCATTCATCCGGAATACGACAACGATCATACTCTCCTAGCCAGGGGTAGGAGGAGAGGAGCCAGATCACATAAGCCGTCTAGTATCTCCAATAGCAACACGCACACCTCGTTGCAGAATGTCGCCGACGGCTTGAATGTCGTGAATACAGGAGTTGACGTCGCAACCGGTATCATGCAGTTCGTACATTCCTCTCCCTCGAGAATAACTGTTTTACATATCACAACCACCCGTAGGGCAAATCAACAAGCAAACATGAAACAATACCAAATTGACCAGCTCAATCAACAGAGTGCTGCTGCACAGGCCGCTACACAAGCTACCTCACAGCAATCCACCCCGCAGCGTCGTATGTTCCCGCCTTACGTGATACGCAAGGTTGAATGGCAAGGTGCTCCTCCTGCATCACTCTCCCAGGTAGAGTGATAGTCCCGGCCAACAACTGGGTAAACTCGGCTCCTTTCCGCATCGATGCAAGCTGACGTTTCTTAGGTAGGATTACAGTAGGGCCAGGACACACAGAAGCTAGAACCCGCACAACAGATGACTTCGGTTCTGCATCTCGTTCTCGTTGTTCTTGGAGAACCCATCGTTCGTCGTTGAAATCATCTCATGCCTTGCTACTTTCGAGCCGACTCCATCGAAGTAAACAAGATATACCATGATCCTTTTGGCCTCATTGTTGCAATGTTGTGTTGGTGCTGATGAGAAATATGCATTTGTTTGAAGGACTCATCAGCAGCATTCGGTCTGGCAACTCGGAAGTGATCTTCGCGCGCAAGATTACACCCCTTGCACACTTAACACAAACGTCCCTGAGTGTTTTCTTGCTAAACGCTCTAACTGAGTTCCCTCAGCCAATTGCACCATTACTTCGGCAGATGTCAGGTTTAAGATCTAAGAAGCGAGACTGGAAACTCTGACACCTGACGCATTTTTTCTCGAAGCTCAATATGCTTCCGGGTTATGGAGGATAGACTCACGGTATCTCATCATGACTAGGCTTCACGAGGGTCGACACAAGTAACGATGCTTACCACAGCACAGGAGGTGTCTCATCGGCAGATGAAGTTGAATCTTGGACGAATAAGCAGATACATCAGCTTATGTATGCCAGGGCTAGTCTGCAACCGCTGATGACTACCCTAGCAGATTCAATTTTGAATGAGAAATGTGTGAGTTGGTGCTGTTCACGCTGCTCGAGTTTTTCTATGATCCTACTGTCATCTAGACGTGCTGTACCGTACAACGTATACCATTCATTCTGCTGTGTTCTCCATGTCATGCCTCCTGCATTGTAATAGTATCTGTGTAGTATGTATGGAATTTGTTTTCACACTGACTCGGACGTCCACGCCGACAAACCTGAAGTCCTTCCCCATTGAGCGCGTCGGTGTGCTCGCTAAAGCGTTTCGGTTCACCGCCTAGCAAGCCCCTCACATGATCCCGGATCTAGCATACCTCGACCACCGCGAACACCGTGAATTACATCGGGCGGGGTATAAGACGCATTCATATTGGCAATTGACAACCTAACCTCTGACCACCATCTGGCATCTACGACCACGTCAGAGACGTTCTGAACGACTACATTACAGCTACTCGAAGAAACGTGACAAGTTAGAACGAACAGAATGATACTCTCCAGACGCGTCGTAGCTCTTAACACCCGACGTATCCTCAACGTACGCGGTGTAGCGAGGAACACCATCGCAGGAACTCGGGCACTGTCTTCACGAGCGTCGAGCATCCTGAATGCGCTTGATATCCCGACGGACGGGAAGGAACTTCCGGGTGTGTACGATGGCGAGTGGAGGGGGAACGGAGAGGTGTTTGAGAGCGTGTGTCCGACGACGGGGGAGGTCCTTGCTCGTGTTCGGTCGGTCAGTACTATACTCTACTGAAATTGCTGAGATTGTTGGGTCGAATTGGTTAACGAGTTACGCGCTATGCTATGTAGGCTTCGCCGGAAGATCTCCAGCTTGCGTTGGAGAGAACGAGAGAGGCGTATACGCTCATCCGAGATGTACCTGCTCCCAGACGAGGTGAACTCGTCAGACAGATCCGGGAGGCTCTAGCTGCCAAGGTACGGCGTCACTCCTTTGCTCTTTTCCAAGTTGACACTATGGATATAGCGAGATGAATTGGGCGCACTCGTTTCCCTCGAGATGGGCAAGATCCTTACGGAGGGTATTGGTGAGGTTCAGGAGTTCGTGGATATCGTGAGTGACACGCCTATGTGCGCGTACATGAGGGTTCTAATCAATGTACTACATGTCGAAAGGCCGACTATGCTGTTGGCTTGTCTCGAATGATGAACGGTAACGTCGTAGCCTCCGAGCGTCCAGGACACCAGATTCTCGAAGGTGCTTATTTCCTCCCACCTCTACAACAAACTCACTGACCCCAACTTACCCATAACCCGCAGTCCCCAACCCTCTAGGCGTAGTCGCAGTTCTCTCCGCCTTCAACTTCCCCGTAGCAGTCTACGGCTGGAACCTAGCACTTTCTCTCGCAGCAGGGAACGCAACGCTCTGGAAACCAGCTCCAAGTACCCCACTTTGCTCGCTTGCGGTCACCCGGATCGTTTCGAGAGTGTTGGAGAAGAATGGTATACCTGGTGCTGTGGCGGGTCTTGTTACCGGTGGGAAGGGTGTTGGACAGGCTGTGGTGGAGAGTAGGGATGTTGATATGGGCAAGTTGTTTTATTTGATTGGGTATATGCGCTTTGGTGCTTATGGTATTGAACTTCTTTGTACAGTCTCGTTCACTGGGAGTGAAGCTGTCGGACGACATGTTGGTAAGACTGTTCAAGGGAGGTTCGGAAAGGTCCTGCTCGAACTCGGCGGAAACAACGGTAACGTCTAACATCATACCAACGTTCACCCAACCTAACTATAACCTCCCTCAAGCATCCATCATCATGCCCGACGCAGACCTCAAAATGGCCGTCCCCGCCGTCTTCTTCGGTGCAGTAGGCACAGCAGGCCAACGCTGTACCTCCACACGGCGTCTCTACCTGCACCGATCCATCGCACCCCAATTCCTCTCCTCCCTCCAATCCCTCTACGCCTCACTCAAACCCGGTGATCCCTTACACACCGACACCCTCCTCGGACCATTACACAACCCCTCCGCCGTCTCCCTCTATAAATCCGCCATTCACAAACTGAAAAAAGTGGGAGCGGAAGTGATTGTAGGAGGAGCACCGTATGAGGGGTTAGAGTTACATGAAGGTTTGAGAGGGGGCAATTTCGTGAAACCGACGATTGCGGTGCCGACGAAGGTGGATGTGTCGGAGGATATTTGGAGGGAGGAGGTCTTTGCACCGATTTTGACTGTGGGGATTTTTGATGAACTTGAGGAGGCTATTCGGTGGAATAATGGGGTTCCGCAGGTAGGTGGTTTTTTGGGTTTTGTGTGTTGGGTTGGGAGTGTGCGTGAGGCTGATTTTTTGGGATTTTGGTGTAGGGATTAAGTAGTAGTCTGTGGACGAGGGATATTAGGAACGTAGGCAAGTGGATTGGGCCTGCTGGTTCGGACACTGGGATCGTCAACGTAAGCTCTCGCTCTCGCTCTTTTTCCCCTTTTACCTCCCTTGCTACTGCTATTACTTCATTTACAACTCATTCCGCCTTAATACTCGCTTGCACACGATACTGATTCATATACGATCGTCTCCACAGGTCAATGTAGGAACGAGCGGTGCAGAGATCGGCGCAGCGTTCGGCGGGAACAAGGTATATTCCTCAATGTACATTACCTCGAAACCAAACTGACCACTGACACTGCGTTCCTTTCAATTTCCCGTTTACCAGAGCACAGGATGGTACGTCTCTTCTCTCCTCTCCTTCTCTCCTCCTTTCCTTCTCTCCTCTACTCCTTTCCTTCTTAACCTTCTTCGCCTTCTTTGCTTCCATCCATGAAAACGAGCCATTAACTAATGACTTCCTTGCTGTGTTTCCGTTTCTATAGGGGCCGAGAATCTGGCGGAGACGCATGGAAGCAATACGTCCGCTGGAGTGCATGCACGCTTAACTTCTCGGACGAGGCTCCGTTGGCGCAAGGTGTCAATTTCTCTGCTACGGCGTGAGGATGAGGATGATTAGAGGAAGTGGTCTCGGATTTTCATGAATGTTGAGGACGATCGGGAGACTGTGTTCATTGAGGATGGAGGATGATTGTAGGAAGTGTTCTCATTGAGGATGGAGGACGATCGGAAGACTGTTCTCATTGAGGATCGGGGGACTGTTCTGGACTTGCGAAGTTGGGACAATCGAGGCGAGGGATTGGACATTGAGAACTTGAGATCGAAGGGCGGAAAGGACTTTCGTCGGACCTTCTATGCATTACAGTCAGCTTCAGCATGGTATACGTACTCACAATGGTCGACGTTAACGCAATGTACCTGTATCTTGTATATTCACTCTTACTCATGGATGGTTTGCCGTTGTTGCATCGTTCTCTCACCTGACGCGATTCTCACCTAACGAGGGCGAGGGTATACAACCGTGGATGCAACTACGAGAGACGTAACGTACAGGTTCCGAGTATCGTGTAGATAAGTAACAGGAGAGTGAGAGGTTGGTGGTGAGGTGAATGAGGTGAATATTACAAGCCGGTGGGGAGAGGAACCTGCGTGGGGATTCGCTGAGGCTGGATCATGACAAGGGGGAGATACGAAGCCAGCAACGCGGAGACACCAAGTCTGTTATCCGTAATAGAGCACCGCACGGGAAAAACAAAGAGTAACACGGTGTCAGTTCATGAACGGAACGAAGGAGGAGAGGGAAAAAGAGACGTACACAAGCGTGCTCAACGGACTGTTGCCGCCTTCTTTGGTGCGCAGGGGGTGTTGGTTGATGACACTGTTAATGCTCATGAGAAGCGAAGGCCATGCGAGGTACCTGTGAAGCGGTGCGTTCATGTTGTTAGAGATCTAACGTTGCGGTGTACAGGTGAATGAACACTTGCCTATTCCTCGTGACCATAATGAGACCCGAGATGAACATGACTTGAAGCAGCCACGCTTAGTATACGTCTGCGTCTGCGCAACCTACCGCGAACGTGCTTACCAGAAGAAGAAAGGCCGTCTGGGGGACATGTCAGTGGTCGGTGAATCTCAAAGGATGTTTCGAATTCAGGAGCGCACCAGAGGACTCGACCTGCCATGTATCGGGGAATGTGAGCTTGGTTTCGCTTGCAGGGTCTCTGGGATCGTCTCCGGCCATTGTGCTCATGGTTGGTCTGTTTTGGGATGTCCGGAGCTTCTGTCTGGCGGTGAGTCTGTCCGAAACGTTGAGTCGTCGAGGAAGCCACGACGGATGTGCACGAGGGGTCTCCGGGGTCCCGGTAATTACGGGCAGACAACCCGGGGTTACAGACACGAAAAGGGGGTTACAAAATAACTGTGGTTGCGTGATGCGCGGCTAGTCAGCGTGTTCAAGTAGGACGGGCCGCCACCCGGTGTTCCCCACAAGCTCTCGTCGACGTCCACAACGACGTCCACCGCTCCTTCCTCCCTGCGCTCCCCGTCTCGCACGATGGCCTCTACATCCTACTCCCACCCACGTGACTTTCCCGCCGACGACTACGACGACGACAGCGACACCCAGTCCGTCGACAGCAGCACGACCGCCACCCCCCGGTTTAGCAGACTGCTCTCTTCTGTCCTCGGCTCTCCTTTTGTGACCACCTCTGATCTCCCTCTCACCGATGACCTGGCCTCGATACGGGTTGGAGACGACGGCGACGGGGCTGAGATGGAGAATGTCGATGGTGCTTTCGTCTCTGTTCCACGCAGATGCACCGTCACCCGTCCGTCGTCCCCCTCTCCCAGCTTTCGAACAGAGACATACTCCATAGTGAACTGGAACGACGATGTGTTCTCTGTTGACCCGAGACCATCCATTTCTGATGCTGCTCCGCGGTGTAGCCTTGTCTTTCGCAACTCACAGGCTCAGGGTTCATCGTCGCTCAACTACAATTACCCCGGGACGCCTTACAACTCAATGCGATTCCCCAACGGTTCGCCGTTCAAAGCGTCGGCGTCCAAGACGTTCAATTTGCTCCCAAAGATATGGGACGCTTTGCGGGAATCGTCGCCGGGGAAGAAGGGCAAACGACGGACGGAGATCATGTCCATCTCTGCTTCTCAGTTTTGGAACGAACTCGAGGGAGATGGGTACATCGATTATGCGAACTTGCCCCCTCTGGACGGCGAAGAGGGGGAGTTGATTGACGACGAGGCCTGCTTTATTGACGTCAGAGCTGTCACCGGTGTTGGTAAGTGTCTCTCGTTGAGAGCAAAGTAGAACAGGATTCTCCTCTCATGGTTTGTGCAACTAATGCATGAACTTCGAGTGGGGGTGCTCCTGGGCTACCGTTCGTCCTGCCACGACTTTCATTCACGTGGGCTTATAGTCGCTTTAGATATCATCTCTCTCCTTCCAGACGAAGTCGCCCTCTACGTTCTTTCTTTCCTCGATTTACCAGACATCCTCTCCTGCCTCTCGGTATCAAGGTAATCATTCATAACCCGTTATAGCCTTCTTCATAACTCACGTCATTACTCATATAGAACATGGCGTCGTCTCTCGCAAGATAACCTTATTTGGCGTGACCTCTTCTTACGTAGAAGCGTCGATGGCTGGGGTGTTGACCTCCGTCGTGACAGGTCACGCACGCGATTAGATTGGTATGATATGTACAAGACTCGGACAGAGCTCGATAGGAGGTGGACTTCGCCCGTCGGCAAGCCCGCAGACGACAAGGAGAATGCAACGTTGTGGGAGCCCAAGGTCGGTTGGATGAGCGGGCACTCTGACAGGTTAGTTAATTGGTTATGTCAGTGGTGATTGTCGTGACAACTGACTTTTGTTGCTCAGCGTATACTGCCTTGAATTTGATTCTTCAAAGATCATAACCGGCTCACGAGACCGAACCGTCAAAGTCTGGTCCCTCAAGACCGGTAAATGTCTCGCCACCTTCGCAGGACATAACGGGAGCGTCCTCTGCCTCAAGTTCGACAAAGACTTTGACCTAGACGAGAACAACTCCTTGCCTGTTGACAAGTACCCTGTAAGTGCCAACGCCAGGGCTCCGTGGAAGAAAGGGTTCTTGGTCACGGGTTCGAGCGATTGTTCGGTTTGTGTATGGGATTTGTTGAGTTGTCCGGTGGAGGATGAGGATGGAGTGGTTGAGTTGGGGGTTACGGCGCAGTTGAAATGCGTGTTGAGGGGTCATACAGGTGGCGTGCTTGATCTCCGGATCGATGATAATTGGATCATAAGCTGGTAAGCGTCCTTCCCTCCCCTTCCCTCCAATAACAAACGTTAACAATGACATTTCTACAGCTCGAAAGACGCGTTGATTCGCGTTTGGAATCGAAAGACCCTCGCTCTCCATTGTACATTCACAGGCCACGAAGGCCCCGTGAACGCTCTAGGGCTGCAAGGCAATCGCGTCGTCAGCGCCTCAGGAGACGGAAAGATGATGCTCTGGGACATCCTCACCGGTTCCCGACTACGCACATTCGAAGGACACGACCGCGGCCTCGCCTGTATCGAATTCAAAGACGAGTTCATCGTCTCCGGGTCGAATGATTGTAAGATTAAGTTATGGAATGCGGATACTGGGGAGTGTTTGAAGACGTTGACGGGTCATGATGCGTTGGTGAGGGCTTTGGCGTTTGATAGACGCAGTGGGAGGTTGGTTAGTGGGAGTTATGATAGGAGTGTGAAGGTTTGGGATGTTAGGAGTGGGAAGATGCTTAGGGAGTTTAAGGGGTTGCATGTTAGCCATATTTTTGATGTGAGGTTTGATTGTGCGAGGATTGTGAGGTGAGTTCGAGCTTTCGAGGTTTCGAGTTTTTGGTGTGTGGGTTACGACGATGCTGATTTTTGCTTTTGTTATAGCACCTCGCATGATCAGAAGATTGCCGTATTGGACTTTTCAGAAGGATTGGACGTTTCACTCTTTACTTGACCGCATACATGGACATCTATCTTCACCGGATACCCCCATCAATATTCCTCCTCGCTCATTTCCGCCTCGATTTACCCCCAAACGATTCCGAGTCAGATTTCACACTGTTCCATAACCACACAAGCGTTCCCCTCTTCACCCGTTTTTCCGACATTCCTATACCCGTTTTCTGTTGACTCACACCACAGTCACGATTTATTTCATGAACTTTCCGTTCTGTATATAAGTTTGTTCATCTTTTCGCTCATTTGTAAACATATCCATCTCGCATTCCATTGTCTCTCTTCTTTTCTCTCTCTCTCTCATCCTCATCCACATCCTCATCCTTCGTCCTCTTCTGTTTCATACATCCATTCGTTGCTTCCAGTTTCTTCACTATTCATATATTCAACTTCATCATATTCTTTCCGAGTCGGTCATACGGATACCTCGACGTTCTCAAAGCTTCATCGTTCACCTCCCTTCTCTTCGTTGTATCATACTTATTCGTGGTTCATAGTTTATACGGACATGGTTTAACTTTGGACTTGGGGTTGTTTTCGTATGTAACATATTATACTGTATGCCCGAGGTCTTCAATCGAGTTGTTGTTCATTTGTTCTTTTCTTCAGCTACCGGGACTAGCTCAGGCTGGTACTGCGTTGGAAGAAGTTGAATACTTGAATTCAAGTTGTGATGCAAATCGCTCAACGCTGTCTTGGGGTTATGTTGTGTACAACTGCCGGGTCTTTCAGTCCCGCTTAGCTCAGTTGGTAGAGCGCGTCACTAGTAATGACGAGGTCAGTCGTTCGAGTCGGCTAGTGGGAAGTATACAGTGTGTTAATAGGTCTGTTTTTGCTGCCATGGCCAGAATCTCTGTTTAACAGCAGTCAAGTGGGATGACTCGAGTGTGTATTCATCTCTTCACGCAACCACCACTATGAAGTATTTCTCAACGCGCGGTGCGCAGGAGGTCCTCTCCTTCGAAGACGTATGGTCAGATTTTGCGAAGGAGAAATTGTCCAACTAACATCTTGTCCATTCCATCTCATTAGACCGTCTTAACCGGACTGGCACCAAACGGGGGACTTTACATCCCCGAACGAATTCCCCAACTTCCCCCAGACTGGCAAACAACATGGAAAGACCACAGCTTCATCGACCTCTCCGTCGAAGTTCTCTCTCTCTACATCTCCCCAAACGAGATCTCCCGCGCAGAACTCCGCGCTCTAGTCGAAAAGTCCTACAGGACATTCCGCCACCCTGACATCACCCCTTTGAAAAAGCTGAACGAGAAGACGTTCGTGTTGGAGTTATTCCATGGACCGACGTTTGCGTTCAAGGATGTTGCGCTTCAGTTGCTTGGGAACCTTTTTGAGTTCTTTTTGATTAGGAGGAATATGAGGAAACCGGAGGGGGCGAAGGTGGAGAGGTTGACGGTTGTGGGTGCGACTAGTGGAGATACTGGGAGGTGAGTATTGTTTCTGTGGTGGAGTTGGGACGGATTTGTTGATTTCTCGGTGCGTCAGTGCTGCGATTTATGGGTTGAGGAATAAGGCGGATATTTCCATTTTCATTCTGCATCCCAAGGGCAGGGTATCGCCTATACAGGAGGCACAGATGACCACCGTTACGGATGCAAACGTACACAACCTCGCCGTGAAAGGCACTTTCGATGATTGTCAGGTAAACAAAACTACCCGCATATACCCAGGTTAAATGGCTAATTTCATGACGATCAACAGGATATCGTTAAATCCCTCTTCGGCGACCAGGAATTCAACAAGAAACACCGTCTCGGAGCCGTCAACTCAATCAACTGGGCCCGTATCCTCGCTCAAACCGTATACTACTTCCTCTCCTACTTCCATCTCCGCAAACAACTCCCTTCGGACGTAGAGCCTGAAATCCAATACGTAGTGCCTACGGGGAACTTTGGTGATATCCTTGCAGGGTATTACGCTAAACGGATGGGATTGCCGATACAGAAGTTGGTGGTGGCGACGAATTCGAATGATATCCTTGCGAGGTTTTGGAAGAGTGGGGTGTATGAGAAGGTTGATACTCAATCTTCGAGTACGAGCGAACAGGAACAGGGTAAAGCGACTGAACCGGCTGAGGGAGCGTCAGATGGGAAACAGAAGAGTGAAGGAGGGGTGAAGGAGACGTTAAGTCCTGCTATGGATATCCTCGTTTCGTCTAATTTCGAGAGGCTGTTGTGGTACCTCGCCGAAGAAGGTGTTGCTGCGTCCGAGGAAGGGCTGGATGGTGTTGAGAAGAGGAGAAAGGCGTGTGAGGTTGTGGATGGGTGGATGAAGTTGGTTAAGAGCGATGGGAGGGTTTCGGTACCTGTGAAGGTGCTTGAACTTGCTAGGAGAGATTTCCTTGCGGAGAAGGTTACGGATGACGAGGTAAAAAAGTGTTCGATTCGTTATTGTTGTTTGATTATGCTGAGATGGTTTTGGCGTAGACGTTGGAGACCATCCGAGAATACTACAATAACCAGCCTTCGTACATTGCTGACCCGCATACAGCCGTAGGGCTCAATGCCGCCAAGCGAGTAGCAGCCACAAAGTACGTCTTTCGTGATCCATATCGTACGCATATACACTAACCTCATCCTCATCCCACAAAACAGCCCACTGAACACAACCCAAATCATCCTCTCAACCGCCCACCCCGCCAAATTCTCCGAAGCAGTCACCCGCGCCCTCTCCTCCTCCCCATCGTTCAACTTCGAACGAGACGTCCTCCCGGAAGAGTTTAAGGGCCTTTTGGAGAAGAAGAGGAATGTGATTGATGTGGAGGCTCCGGATGTGGAGTTGGTGAAGAAGGTGATTGAGAAGTATGCGGGGGATGTGGATGAGGATGTTGCGGAGAGGAGGGTTGGGGGGAGTGTTTAGGGTGTTTAGTTGAGAGTACGACGGTGGTGTGCGTGGATACTGTAAGGACGGGTCATGAGGACGGTCATAGAGGTGAACTGGTGTTGGTTTGCTGTTGGGACTGTAAGAGGGGTCGACGAAGAGAAACAAAACAGAACTATTGTAGGCTATGTAGATATCCGGAGAAGTCTTGCATACTGTAATGCCTCTGCACGTATACATGTCGTGTTTTTGTAGCCGTTGATCATAGAATTTGAACACGAGTGTTTGTACTATGGCGTCCAAACTGTATAAAAAATGATTTTCACGCAATACAAAGATTTTCTAACAATATGTGCGATATCCTCACAACGGAACATATTTCTACCCCCCTAAACTGTAGCGGTGCAGGCATTCTTTCAGGTACATATGACGTTCGAAGTGTATAAAAAATCGCATCACACAACATATTCAGTTTTCACACAACTCAGCCTGCCCACCAGCGCTTCCTCCCCGGCGTTCAGTAGCCTCCTCGCCTACGTCTAATCGCCGAGCGCGCTTAGACGATCGCTTTCCGGACTTCGACATTTCAAGTTCGACGCAGTGTCCTCCTTCCCCTCACATTGACTCCTACATCTCCTCTCCTCCGATGCCCTGTCTTGTAGCGGTCACCGGTGTACCTACTTTCTTCTATAGATACCCTCGCGATATGCTTGGCGCACAGGCTTTCAAACTCAAGGAAAGAGGCTACCGGATATCCAGGCAGCTGAGGACATTGCCAGCGCATGATTCCAGGCCATTGGTGTCTCCACGGACGACGGGCATGTCTGAAATATTCTGCCCCTCCCTCCCTGGTCCGCAGGATGTAGTAGGTGAGCTTGGGCAGCAAGGTATTCATCTATACTTCACCTATTCTTCGCCTCATGCCCTACTGTCCCGGTGGGGTTCATATACTCCAAAATGCAAGATTTCCTATAGTCGCTCTCTTCTCCTGTCCACTTCCTGTATGTATACCAATACAATACCAACCCATGTATGCCCTGCTAAGACCATGAAATGCTATGATTAATGATGAAGTGAGCCATGCCCGAATCTTGTGTGATTTTGTGGCTCAATAAATTGCGCAAATTGGTAAGTTGTGTTACTTTCAATGTTGTGGGGGCAATGATACACATAAGTTGTGAGTTTCCAGCCGATGTTGTGTGAAAAATGGATATGTTGTGATAATTGATTTTTTATACAGATCGAACGCCATATTGTACCGACCTCAGTACATTACGGTACAGAATGGTGACGAGATGGGTATCGAACGGGTAATTGTTTATGATTGTACAATGAATTCATACCGTGAACCTACGTTACATAGGTCTCATAGGGAGATGAAAACAAGGCTCGGCTGAGTCGAGAAGCGGAGACAGACCTGTCGTCTCACTCGGATGTGGACAAATCAGCCCATGCCGGGCTTTGCAAGTCCATATACAAGTGTTTGTGATACTTGTGTGTGACACTGACAACCCCCGAACTGGACAAAGAACACAATTTCAGTGGACTTCCCGATTCCGAGGATGAGGCTGGGTGAGGAGGCGTATCCATTGCATGAAAGAAGAAGGGGATAAGAATCTGGATCGTGAACACAGCGGGGCCTGGATGGAATTACGAGAAGTGTGGCATATAGTGTAGCCTCACGAAGATGGTTAAAGGATGTAAAGTGAGAGACAATACACTCGTCCACTTCGCCATTACGATGCCGCAGATCCTCTCTGAGTAGTGGTATTTCGATCCATGTCAACATTAGTCACTCAGAGGGATTAGATTAATGGTCCTTTAAAATACCGAATTTGCTGGCAATGTATTCCAAGGATGAATCATGGAATGCCGCCAATAATGATAGTACCTAGTACTGTCAGGGAGAGGTTTGTGCTGTCAGTATAGTGGCACAGGTCGTTCAACATGCCGATGGCAAAAGGAAAAGAGAGAGGGTATGAGACTTACAGTAAGTAACTTGAAGTAGAAAGTACAACTTTACATCTCGTGTTCAGTCGAGGCAAACGCTGAGCTAAGTCAAGATTCCCCATCTCACTCTTTGCGCTGGCGTGAATCAGGAGGGTGCGCAGAGGTAACCGGATGAGTACATCTTCGAGTTCCTTCCAAGGAAAACTATGCTGATATAGGACTCCTCTGGTGGTTGTGCAGAAATCGATTTCAACTCTCTCGAGTTTCGAAGATGTGACAGATGCAAGCAGTTTGATAACGTGGTTGATCCCTTGCGCACTCTTGAACGCACTGACATTCAAGAAGAAGATTTTGCGAAGATCACGCAGGTGAGTCAAACACAGATCCAAAGGTTCAGTCCTCTCATCGTTGTAGTGACTGAACTTGATCTCTAGAAGTTGGATCAGTAACGGTCATCACGAAAATAACTGCGTCAAGCGGGAGGTACACTCACTTCCAATGAGGATGAGTTCCTCGACTGCATGGCACTCGCCAAGAAATTCGTAAAGTTGTTGACGATCCAGCCCGTTGCGTGAGGCAAACGGGATTGAAAGCCGTTGTAAGTACGATAGGGTGGACTTCTGCTTCAAGACTGTGGAGCAGAGGTGGTTCAAAAGCCGCACCTCATATTGAGGGAGAATAAGAGAAGTAAGGCGTAAGGGCAAGCGGTGAGAGTTGGTGGGGCTTTGCCGGAAAATTCCATCCAATGCGGACAATTGAGTGGTCCGGAGAGGCTCTTCAAAGAGATAGCTCAGAGTCACGACATCGGAGCTGTCCTCTTGACCTAACTGCAGATAACGGATCGATTTATACTGCGAGAGGGCGATGGAGAACATCGCATGACGTGCAATAGGGTGATACTTGGTACCGACCCGTGATGAACAGTGGCTGGTTACTATCAGGTATCGCAGCTTTGGCAGTCGGGGCCCAATGACGAGAAAAATCCACGTCGGGTCGTCGAATGATTCTACTATCAGGCCGAGAACATACTCCTGAAGAACTGGTTTCTTCGAGAGCACCTCAGCGAAACAAGATATCCGATGATAGTGGAAGGACTTCTCGCGATATGCTAGAAATTCAACCTGGCGCATAAGTCCAATCTGGCTGCGAGGGTACCATGCTTTGCACACGACGGAGCAAGCTAGAAGTGTTGGCATCCTTTTTAACCACAGTTCTGGGTAGATGAGGTATGCGTCGATGATCCTCTCGTAGATTTCGGTAGGAAACACTGATTGCGATGGTCGTTTGTGTAGCGACATGATCACGATGGCATGCGATGCACGCTGTCAACGAAAATCGTCAGTCAAAGGGTTTAGATTCTGTGGTGAAGCGTACGAACGATGTTGTTAAGGTCGAAGTGTGAAGTTCAAGCCAATGTGGCGTTCATGTATTTAGGCCAGCCAACTCGGATAGGACGCACGATAAAGAATCACTGTGAGAATGTCGACGTCAGGCTCGAGCCGGGTCACGAGAGAAACTTAAGGCACCCAACTTCGCCAGGATTTGAATGGTTTAGTCCAAGCCCATAGATACAAGGGAGTTCTGGTCGACCTCGGATGTTTGCTTTAATTCACGACCGTCTTGCATGGTTTATGAATGATATTCGAAAACAATGTCAACTCTATTGCACACTCGCGCCATGAAAATACATCCATGAGTTGTCATAATGGCAAAAGATATGGAGGGCACTTAGTTGCGCGAAGAGAGCGAACGCCGAAACAATGACAGTCAAGTGCCAATGCCATTGCTCGCGATGGGTATCACGTGATGAGTGTAAGAAATTCCTACGGCGACTCCGAGTCCCGAGGATGGTGTTCAAATGGTGTTGTGCATGAGCCAGCCTGCAGAGCGATGCATAAGTAACACAAAACATGCGATAGTTGAGATTTGGTGTCCGTTGAAGGTTCAAGGCAGAACAGCCCAAGAACAGCCATCTGAGTAGGTTACCTCGGTCCCCGGTAGTTGCGCCACTGGCAATGCGGCCAGACCGTCGTCGAAGCCAAACAAATGATGAGTCGCAGTAAGAGTGCTACTACTACATTGCTTTCTAGTCAGTACGAGTACGAATCTGACGGACGAGAAGGCTTGCACGCAAAGTACTTACATTTGGGCATAAGCTTTCGGGCGTACAGTCCCGACCTCCAGCCTCCTCCAGCCTCACTGAGCTGAAGCACTGTTAAGCTATAAATCACGAGGGGCGACAGACCTGGGCCTACGCAATGGCACAGGATATTATGATTACTCGCTGGTGTCCGTTGATGGTTCAAAGCAAAACAACGGTACCGGTTACCTCGGTCTCCTGTACTTACTCCATTGGAACAGTTATCACTGACCAGTACTAGTCGAAGAAGCGACGTGATGAGCCGGTCCCCGAGGTCTGAGATCTAAGTGCTAAATACTACAAGCACAACGCTTCTAGTCAGTACGAGTACGTACACCTGGTGAAGAGAAGGCACGTACGCGTACGGGGCCGAAAGTTAAGGTATGCCTGGGGCCCCTGGCAGGTAGCGTGATCATTCAGGCGTAGTACTAGCACGCGCGTACACTTGAGCTTCTGACCTCTAACTTGACCCTGCCCGAGTCCGCCATCGGACTATATGTTTCCAAAGTCCATAGAGTATGTAGTAGCCTAGTCTCCTTCGCAGCTGTTTCCAGCCTAGTGTCAAAGTCTGAGACGTCGACGCGACTCGGCTCTGATGCGACCTCCGTTCCAATAGTACGTACATCTGCAAGTAACATGTTGAACCGAGATGTCCGTGGAGGGCCGAGTCTGACAGTGACTTGAAGTAAGTAGTTCCGGCCTGCCAAGGCACGTTACACTTACATCCCCTTGGGTAGTGTGACGGTATTCCATTCTCCAGGGGGTGGCGGGATTTCGAGTACATCTTCAACGTTACGATGGGGACAGGGATGGTTACGGTACGCGAACGGATCGTGCACACTGCAATGTACTGCAATGTGCATACGTTAGTCGATATCTCCGTGACGTATGGTAGTCTGAGACTTCTGACTCTCACAGCTGAGTCATGTAATGCATCTTGGCTTCGCAGAAGGGGTTGGTTGAATGAATTGACTGCTGCTTTACTGCGCAGACAGCGAGAATTAGACACACCCGAATTGTCGACTAAGGGTACAATGTGAGTAGAGAGAACCCTGCTGAACGCACGTCCGAGTCGGCGGCATCCTACCAGTGAGAACAGATGCTCATTCAGCAACACAGTCGCCTGAGCGGTCCCGGGACAGTACCTTGTGCCAGTACCGCACGCAGCTTCGCGTACCTGCTATTCAAAGTTCTCTTCGGTATTGGATGCACGTCCTCAGCTGGTTACTAGGCCAAGACGTCCCTGAACGACGCGCAGGTAAGCAAGCGGCAGGTGACCACTTACTCGAAAGGGTCCAACGGAGAATTTCCATATGGCATGAGGTTGATGCTGGAGAGAACAAGAGAGCTGTCCATATCGCGATCGTCGACGCGGTAGTAATAATCTATAATCTATGATCTTAAATCTATAATCTGGAAAAACCATATGGACACCAGGGAGCTAAGGGAGTCAATGCTCTTCAATCACGTTACAGCAGGCCGCCTGGAGGGACTTGAATCGTGATATGACGTCTTGCAAGTTGAAGTCGAACCCTGAGCGGAGTAAATTACCTTGCATTGTTTCGATTTCTTGCATTGCGTATACATGTGGAGGACCGCGTTGCGTTAGGGATTGGGCGGTGGGCTTTGATAGCCTGCTAGTGAGGATGTGGTTCGGCTAATTTGGTTGTCATCTGAGTCGAGGACCCTGCTGTGGTACTGACACTGGTTTTTTTGGTACCGGTGTTGTGCGACGAGGAGAAAAGCGAGATGGAAAGGGATCGTTTATGATATTCTCGCTGTTTGCCGTAAGTCGGTCCATGCTGCTTGATACGAAGAAGTGAGTTCGATGAAGTACGCACCGTTTGAGGCAAAACTTTGTGTTTGTCTCAGCCAGCCTTGAGCGCATGTCATCCGTTACTGTATTATGCGAATGAGTATACAGACTTCCTATACTTAGAAGTAAAGTTCTCAAATCCCTGATACGTATCGTTGTTAACGCAACCTGAATCGTCAGGGTCCAAGAACATGCCCTGAGATCGATGTCAAAAGAGCTATCTTGGGCTTACTATATCACAAAGTCGGTTGGCCGGACGTGGGGATGAGTGTTCGAAGCTTCGTTGACAGATTGGATCTAATCTTGAGGAACTTGAGGGGTTCGCGATGATCATGGTAATGGTGATAATTGTGCTCCAGCGAGAATTATCAGTGTCAATGCAGTTTCTAAAGTTAGCTGTACATTATGGGGAAGGTGGTGGGTGAGTCGTCGTGTCGTGATCACAGTGCAACCCTGTGATACACTGTACAGGCACATTACCTCCAAGATATGATATTTTTGGCCAACTGACGCTGCTAGCGGTGAGTTGCATTGAGATACGATTCGGTATCCGGTGTCTTTAAACCTGTCTTTCATCAACCCTGAATTCAAGAGTAAGCTATCACACCGGAATTCAGTGCCCTCTTCGTCCAAAGTAACAGGATGTTTGATGCCGGTGACCTACATAGAATCCTAAACGTAGGTATGCGGGAAATTTAGTGACTACAGTGGTCATGACAGGAGCTCGGCACTCTTTGTACTTACCGTTGACATGACACTAGGAGGATTGACAGTTATAGATAAACTTACCTCCAGTCTCGATGCAGAAGGCATACGGGTAGAACTGGACGTGCATGCAATGCCGAGGCCGTCCACTGCGAGCGATACTCACTGCGATGGTCATCGAATAGACAGTCAGCAACGGTTATGAAACGAACTGTGAAACCAACGGCCTGAGCTAATGTAACTGATTCAGCATCTCTTGACTAGAACAGAGCTCGCCGACCTACACGGAATACCAGTAAGCGCGCCGACTCGCCAAAGCCAGAGATCCTTGGACCTACTAGAGAGGAAGAGGGCCTTGGGATGCGAGCCGGCGGATGTCGGGGTCATACTTTCGTAAAGGTCGTATGTAACATATATCCCGGAGCTCAGGGGAGTAGAACATCGAGGTTAGACCATGGGGTGCGATATTGCTGAGGAGTTCCAGCGTGCCAATATATATGTTGGGATCAAGAGCATACGCGCCCTGCTACACGAGCCTTTATGACGAGAAAGAAAGGACCTGAAAAGAGGTCGAGGATGGAGGAGAAGTTAGAACTACTGCAACTCTGGATCGGAGTCTGAATCATGGCCTGTGCGAAAATCCTCGTGAGACCCGGTCGGTGCCGGATCTGGCAATGTTGATCTCGGGCGGCCATGATGCATCATTGATCGCTATGTTTTCTTTCTCAACCACGAGCACTGGTAATGTCGACGACGAACAGAGATTCTCGCGCGTTCATCTCCGTTCTGGCTTCGCTAGCGAGGTAATACAAGGTATGCAAGGTAAGAGTGCTTATGAGACGCACGAGGGAGCAGTGGGAGAACACAATTATATCCCCTTTGCTAGCCGAAGACGGGGGGGGGGGGGGGGTGGTTTGCTTTGATGAAAACGGTTGAACTGTCACCGTAGAGATCACGTCTCAGTTCGTACTCCCAGCAGGTCTAGGTACGAGCGGTTTCACGGAAAGAGTCCCATTTCCTCTCTATTGATGCAAATGATGCGAAATGTCACAGAGGTCCCGCAGCTCTCATTTTTGTGTGGTGCGTGCATGCTGACGAGGCCCATGCAGGCAGATGCAGACAGCCCTATACTTATAGTGGAGGCCCTGCAGCCCGAATGGGTGGCATGCTCCGACGGCTGTCGTCCAAGTGTGCTTCCTCTACAAGAATAGCATGCATTAGGGAGGGAGTCTCACGTATAGCTTTCTCGATCACTTGTCGTCTCAGTGTGTGATCCATCGGGTCGGTTGTACAGCCTATTTCAAACGCTGAACTCGGGGGACTTTGTGAGTACTCTGCAAGACACTTGATTGTGGCTTAGCAGCTATCTCTCAAATGATGGTTGGGATGCTGCCCGCCTTGATGGGCTCCATCCTGTCTCATCCCATCCCCCCCACGGTCCGGTATAGACTGCATTTACTTTCCTTTCTCCTCTTCCACCATCATACACCACGGCTCCTTAATCTCCTTCGACGAGTGCTGGTAACTGTACCGTCGTGCACCTCTGATTCTCGAGGATGCTGGCATCAGTCTTTGGCAAGAAAAGGTTAAAGCAAGTCACCCATCCCCGTCGGGCTCCTTCTCCGCCTTCACCCGCATCGTTTGCTTCACCCGAGCTTGGGGACAGTTCGTTCTCTAGTGACCAAGACGCGTCTCTCCTTGACGGCACTGGGAATCGAGGAGTGCATGTTCCATTGCAGCTCGACTTCCAAAAGCGCGAATCCATCTCGGACTGGTTCCCTCCAGGCCTGCTCAAGGCCGAAAATACCCTCACTTCCATCCCGGAGCGCAATGTCTCGCTACCTGGGGCGTCCTCAAGCAGGACAGACTTGACCAAGCAGGTTGGCAAGTCCGATACCCGTAACCTCATCCTCGACGATGTGATAGTTATCGCGGCAGAAGGTTCACAACAACAGGAGGTTGGTCAATGATCAAGGTATCATTGTTAGCAACTCTCAATGCATCTTCGCAGATCCCACCATCTCCCGAACACCCCGATAAGAAAGCGCAACTTGCGCCAGAGTCGGTACAACCACCACGTTCTCGCGAGCCCTCCCCGAGTGTAAGTCCCATAGTTTCATTGCAGAATGCGCGTCTCACGCCGTCATTTCGGTAGGGCGCCGTCCGACGTCCAGTACCAAATCCAATTCAGATTCCACACAACCCCCATACGACAAGAGTCAGGGTCCACAGGTCGCCATCAGTTGGCGCGTTGACAGCTCCACAGTTTCGTTCCGGCAAGGATTCAAACGCGCCTTCACGTAATGCGTCGCGTCCAAATAGCAGCTATTCGGACGATATATCATCAGCTGTGTCTGGAACCACGCTAGCGAGGGAGATGTTGGCAGAGTTTACATTTGGTGCTGGGGGTGTAAGAGATTCGCGTTTCAGACAAACTCTGACAAGACAGGATTCGGCGACGTTGCCTAAAGGGGAGCGTTTCAGGAGTTCGTCGTATTGGAAGAACAGGAGGATAAGCAATGGAGAGATCGTGACCAGCCCCGAATATGCTCTTGACTCCCCGGTGCCACCGATTCCTCCAATACCGTCCAGCGCAGAGCTCAGTGCCCTCGCGAGTGGTACTTCGCTACGCAGTGCCCGAAGACGACACTCTATTGTCGGTATTGAGAGTGTTGTTTCTACAGATGCGCTGGATTCGGGGAATTTGGCTGATTCCGAGGACGTAATGAAGCCAAGACGGTCAGGTAGCCTAACCCAGGTCTCCAGGGAAATTCACCAAATCAAACGTCTGTCGCGGGTCTCTCGTATTTCCGAGGGCTCATCGCCTGCGCCGTCACCTGCTCCCTCTAGCAAGTCGCATTCGGTGCATCAAACATCAGGACTAAATGACTCTAGTGCGTCGTCCGTTTATGCTGATGCGGACACTTCCGTGGAAAGCGGTCATTGCGACGAGCCTCGAGGACCCTTGACAGACTCTACGAGCACACCTGACTTGTTCTCTCCCGACGCTCCTACTACCGGCAGCGCATCCGTCTACAGCCATACAACCAATAGCACTGACAATAGGAGTTACAGTACCCAGGCAACTTCTGTCAAGTCACCCGCCACAGGACCGCTGTCATCTGACAGTCGCGTCGACCAAGCCAGGTCCAAAGCCGCAGGATCGAGGTCGGATAGCCAACCAAGACCAATCGTGACCCTTCCCTTCGGAGATCGGCCACATTCGGTTCAGGTGCCATACACTGCGGGTCCATTGACATCGCGTTTATCAGAGGACAGCATGAACTCGTCCCGTCTTCCTTTCCGTCCACCCCCTCCCTTGGGTCGATCTCCCGTAGAATCCCCTGATATCCTTGATATGATGTTCGCGCAGGGGAACGTTGTCGGTCGCGCGCCCAGTTCCAGATCCGGAAGTCGTCATGCACCGCTTATTTTCTCACCGGAGTCGATGACAACAACGATCGAATTCAGCTCTTCGAGTGGTTCACCGTCGACAACGTCTGCCGCTCAACAGACGTTTCCTGAAACACCTTATGCCTTCACTCCGTACACAGCAGCCGGTTTCAATCCCCCGCCCATTCCAAGTAATGGATTTTCACCTCGGTTTGGGTCACTCAATCGGGGCGAGAATCGGCCTGCACTGTCTCAACGACAGGTGTTTGGACGTGTAAGCGTCGCCGTTGTCACCTCAAGTCGACCTGGGCATCATCCGCCTGGCTCTCCGCCACCCACCTCTGCTGCAGGGTCCGTGCACAGTATTGCTTCAGATCCCGGTCATCAGTTCGCGACAGATACGTCTGGCCTACGATCAGCTCAACATACGTTGGCTGCAATTGAAGAACGGAGTGCTCCGTCGACTCCTATGGTTCCGTTCCCCGAAGCCCGTGTACAGTCACGTGATGACTCTCCCGCTCCTTCGCGTGTGGAACCGATTCCGGAAGGAAGTGTAAGTGAGACGACGTCCTCTCTGGCGAATGCGACCGAATCAAGTCCGTCGGTATATTCTCATCGGAACAGCAGAGCTGTTTCGAATCCTGAACTCTCGAGACCAAGCAGTCTCGTGCCTTCGAAACGCTCCCTTTCTTCCCTTCCTCCCCCTTCTCCGTCTCCTTCCCCCGCTCCATCCGGATCTATTAAGCGAATATCTCCTTCGACGTCTCAACTGTCGCATGCTGGTGAACTGATGCAGATCTTGTCGGAGTCTCCTCCTGGTACCAACAGCGAATTGCCTCCGTATATGGAGCGTGGTCCGGACCAAACTGCTCTTCAGCCTCCCCCGCCTATCCAGGTTCCTCAAGCTGACCCTTCCCCTCCTAGCTCCCCCTTCAGAGCGCCTCCTCCATATCGCAGTGGTACACCCGAACAGAGTTTGTCACGATTCCAACGTAATCGACCTGCTGCACCGCTTGGGCCTCGAAGACCTAGTGGGCCCACGACATTACTTGCCGCCGCCGCCGGCAGGGCCAGGGCTGCGTCAAACGCGTCCAATGCGTCCAATGCGTCGCTTTCTCTGTATAGCAATATCATACACGCCACGCCGCCTCGTCAGTCTAGTGTTCCGTTATCGGCTAGCACACCGAGGTTCCAGACAACGCCTGTCAGGTTCCGAGGGTTGACGATGGAAGCGGCCCAATGGACGTTCACTTCGCACGAGTTGCAGTCGATTGTTTCGACATCGATCAAAGAGTCTGCGGATGCCACCGCAATCAGGCTCTTGCCAGTAAACGTGCTGACTGGTGAACTTCCTCAGGAAGTGGAACGCTTGGAGGCTTTGAGCGCTGAACTTCGAATGGAGTACAAGGTCCAGGTTCGACGACGGAGACAACGCATGGATGACCTCAAAGCTGTTGTGCCAAGCGAGATCTCAGACGGTGTCGCCATTTCTCGTATCTTGGAAGAGATGTCCGAGATCAGCGACAACTTGGACCATTTGGCCGACGAACTGTACACTGTCACGGACCAACTGATGCAGCTCAAGCACCTGAAAGACCTTCACTCGACTAGTGCTCTCGCCATGGCCTTGCGCAAGCTGAATACTAGCCTTGTCAAACACATGGCGGACAACAAGAATTTGCGGGAGCAAGTTAGGATTTTGGAGGCTGATCGTGATGAAGGCTGGACCAAGGCTCAAGAGCTTGCAGCTGAACTCGAGCAACTGAACGACAAGATCTCTGATTCTTCAGTATCGACGCCTCTGTCGTCGCGAGATAACAGTCGCCACGTTAGCTTGGCTCGCAAGACCAGCCTGCGTGCTGCCAAGGCCGGTTTGCGTTCTCCTAGCCGTCATAGGAGTCAACGTTCTTCTGTTGCAAGTAGCTTGAACCGGAGCAGTCTGGCATCGGCATCTCCTGCGCTTCGTTCCTCCGGGAATGATATGATCCCACCAGTCCCGCGTTTGCCCATACGGACGCCTTTGGGTATCGTTACTTCCGATTTACCTAGTCGTTCGTCTGGTGAGTTGATTTCCAACTTATGGAAACACCCCTTCTTGACTACTTACTATCTGAATGTAGGTGCTCTGTCTGAGATATCGCCCACTTCTGAAGCACGCGCAATGATGGAAGCTCAAAAGGAGGTCATGGATATGCTTGGAATCAGCATGGATACACTACAATCGCCTGATGCCTTGGGTTCTCCGCGCTCCCATAGGAAACAACGGTCGTTGTCAGCCATCATTTCGACTCCGACGTCCGCACCCACCTCCGCAAAACATACCTCCGAGATCCTGAGCCCCCAATATCGGGGATTGGATATACCTGACGTACGTAGCTCAAACTCCATCTATTCCCTTAGCTTACTGACAGTGCTCATAGCGATCGGCTGTGTTGGCAACGATCGGTATGACCTCTCATGCATTTTAATTTATCATTCATACCACACATTCGAACTCTCCTGCATTGCTCCTGCGAGATTCTACTTTCTGTCGCTCATTCAAGTTTCATATTGCATTATCCGGATTCCGATCCAACACACTCTCTTGCATCCACCATAGCATCAACATTCCCTGGTTAGCTCGCTCTCGCTTCGTAATGACAGCATGGGATATGTTCGTAGTAGTATATGTTGCTACATTACCATCTTCAATCTACATTAGTACGCTACACATGCATAGTGGACAGCAATGACGACGAGAGCAAATACGTTATAGAACAACAAACACCAAGATAAATCTCAAAAATCCAATCAAATGTCCAGGGGTATCAATGTCGGACTCTCTTCCTCCGGATTTGAATCTCACTGGTATGAGATTCTGGAGACTTTGGCGTGCCCTCACGAGTACCGGAGGATTTCCCCTCTTCGTCTTCAAGGTCGGTCAACTTGGATGAAGCACTCCTCCTATCCTCGTCATCATCTTCCGGTGAGCGGGTACGTTTACGCTTCCCAGTACCTGGGGTAGCAAACACGAATGGGCTCGAGTTTCTGGTCGAGGCACGCGGGGTCGCAACAATAGGATCCCGTTGGGAGGTGGGAGTATCCTGCTCGGTTTGCTTGCGAGTTCGTGTTTGTTTAGGCGTAGCTTCGGGCTCGGCTGGTTCATCTTCCTCAGGCGCGTTTTCTGTATCGGTCCCAGTGGCTGCAGCTTTTGACCTGGAAGGCTGTTTGCGCCGAGGGCGAGGTTTGGGTTTCGGAGCAGGCTGTTCCGGCTCCCGTTCAGGCGCAGCATCACTGGCTTCACCAATATCCTCGTCCGTTGTGGCGCCATCGCCAGTCTTCCCGGACTTGGTCTTTCTCGGGCGGGTGCCGGTTGCACCTGAAGCAGCAGCATATTAGAATTGATGCGCAATATAGTGGCGACCAGTACAAACCTTTCTCTTTGGCCGTCACAAGTCGCTTCTCGTAGGCTCGGTATCCATCCCAAGTCTTCGAGGTTGGCAGTACTTCTGCGTTGGCCTGAGCTAGCACCTGATCTAGATGCGCTTTTCTGAAAGTAGAAAAGGATTTAGGCGATGTTCAGATGAGATCATCAAGGCGTAAACGTACATTTTCGAAGCATCCTTTGTATCAACACCAGTGCAGAGAGGAGCCAGCACCTTGAAGAACGCCAAACACTTATTGCGAGCCTTCTTGTTCTTGGCGGCTTCAAAGATGGCCAATTGCTTTCCAAGCCAATTCAGTGCTCTAGTGTGCACTTCGACGACGAACTTAGGGTCCAAACGTCGAACAACTGATAATTGAGCCCCTCGAATGATGAAGCAAGATGACAACAGCTTGGCGAGAGAGATAGTGTGGTCCTCGGAGCGCGCAATTCCATCCAAAAAGAGCATGAAGGACTTGATATGGCATGCGTTAGCGAGAGCTTATTGGCGATAGTCTGAGAACTTACCTCGCGCAGGGCTTGAAGAATTACCGCAACCACCGTTTCTCCGTTGTCGTTATACATTCCCTCCTCACGGAGGATATCCACAATCAGTTTCGAACACATGTCAAACACGGGTCCTAGGCGACCATAGTGGGCGAGTAATGTTGCCGAATGTCGGAAATGGATTGCACCGGCTTTGATAGCACGAAGGAATGTGGTGATGATGCCAATGAAGACATACTCGCGCTCCAACTGCGAAACAGATGATTTGCCTGCAATAACATGAAATCAGTAGCTGGATTGGGGGAATTAAATTGCACAAGCGCATACCTCCAACAACCAGATGTGGGGATCGTTTGCCCTTCTTGCCTTTAGCCTTCTTCGTATTCGCTGCTTCGTCGTGATCGGAATTGTTTGCGTCCTCGTCATCATCTTCGTCTTCATCCTCCTCTTCGTCAGGCGCGAGCTCCTCCAACTCTTCGGCATATCGCTCAATCTCGGCTTGCACGAAACCAGCACAGCGATACTGAGTCTCATCATCCATGGTCAAGGCCAGCAATGTTGTCGGCGGAGAGTTGAGGCCCTCCCCCCGAGGCGGGCAGAATAAGATCTCTATATGCATGAGATTTTGGAAAGCCTGTCAGGGGTCGTCAGTGAATGCCGCAAAAATGGAGGATCATAGGCCGAATAACTCACAGCTCTGCGCACTCCTTCAGCAGTATTGGATTGAGTGCCCACGGCGAACTCTAGGAGCTTCTCTAAGAGAGCATCCCGCTGCTCTTGCAGCTTTTCACGGAATTTCACTTCGTCGGGGGTAGGTTCTTCGACGACCTTCAACTCCCTTGCCTTCCACAATATGTGAAGGTAAAGGACTTGCAGGGCGTAGTCAATCATCTAGCAAAGAATCAATCCCTGTTCCATTATAGACAATTTCTGAACTTACCACTTCCTCTTCTCGGTAACCAAGCCGACCTCGCTCAGCGAGGGCAAGAATGATATCCCAAGCACTACTCTGTTTCCCACCCTCGTCTTCTTCCATCCAGGAAACCATATTCCTGGTACCAGCCAACGCTGCAATCCTTGCACAGATCGCGCTCAGGGCCAGAACTTCATCTTCGGTGAAAGAAGCGAGTTCAAGCTCATCTCGGCCGGAGATAGCTTCTCGAAGGGAAGTTGATAGTTCTTCTTCCAACTCGACAATCTTCTCGCTGTTGCTATTTGATAGACTTGTTGCTTCCAGCATGTGGCGAATGGTTGATACTGCGTTCGTCAGAACAACCGGCGAAGAGTGGGTGAGGAATTGTTTTGTGATATCGTCCCATAAAGTCGCGTAGGCCTGCAACAGACAGACAGACGAGGTCAGTCGACATCAATATACAGTATAGAAACTCAACGTACAGTCATCATGCGCATCTCCAGGTATTCATCAAGATTCATCATCTGCGGAAGTAGCAAGACGTTGGCCATCCGCGATTCGTCTGTCTGGAACTTGATGAATAACCTGGGTAATGCTTTGATCAAATCTCGGGTGATATCAGCAACGATGGATTCGCCCTCTCCCTGTTTCATACATCGAGGTAAGTTCAAGTCGTCGTTCAGGTAGAATAATCGAACGCACAAACCTTCTTGGCAGCGGCAGCTTCCAGTCGCATCCTACGCAAACATGCTAGGAACACCTCAAGGAGAACACCTTCTTCCACTTCCTCCAACCTCCAGGCTTCATCGACTGCATCGTTGGAAGCTTTCTTCCTGTTGTTCCTGGAGGAAGGGGCTCCCTCTTCCCCATCTACAGCAGAGTGGTCTGATAAAAGAGTTTCCAGGAGGGTTTCCCAATCACTGACTGGTTCCACTTCATCCCACAACGCTTCGACAGCAAGAGCAGTACGGCCCACAGGTTTCGAGGCAATTAATGCAGCAACGGCCTTCCCTTTTGCTTTCTTCAATGGACCTGTTGCTTCCGAGGTCGAGGTATCGTCTGCTGCCTCTTCCTCCTCTTCGTCCTCCCTTATACCTGAATCAAGCGCCTTCCCCCACTTGACGAGAAGCATAGCAAGCACCTTGACACCAGCCTTTTTCTTTTCCTTTGCACTAGGCTTCTTCCCCACAAGTCGCTCTTCCACACCTTCTTCCCAGACACCCTTGACGAACCCACTCACAGCTCTCCTCATCTTTGCCTCCTCGTCGAATATGAGGAGACAGAGCTTCTCCGTTTGTTCGTCTTCGAGTAAACCGTGTTCGTTGATCGCTTGAAGGACCTGTACGACGGCCACTCGCACGTTGAGCTCGGTATCGCCCATCGCCATTTCGACCAGTCGGGGCTTGAACCGTTCCGTGAAATGCTGCAACGCACTGATACCTACGTATTCCGTTTGTGCATATGCGAGTGAGAGCGATTTGACGGCTTCGAGCCGAACGTGAGTATTGGTGTCGGACAGGACCCAGCCAACGTAACGGAGGTATGCGCCGTCGAGGAAATGGGAAGGGTATTTTGCGAACCATAGACCCATTGAGCGTACACATTCGGCACGGATATTGGGGTCAAGGTCTCGATATCGATGTACGAATACTCTGCAATGCTATTGAATATAAGGCAATAATATTCGACGAAAATACTTACCCGTCAACGAACTCTTTCAAGAATTCAGCTAGCTTCCCCCTGCGCTCTCTGACTTCAGCAGCCTTCTTCTCAAGTTCCTTCTCACGTGCTGAGGGAGGATCTGACTTGTTCTTTCTACGTTTCCTCTCTCCTTCACGTTGTCTGCTCACTACTTCAGCTTCCTTCTCGACTTCGGCGGCTACTTCACATAGTGCTGTTTCGACTTCCAATGCGACCACAGTCGCCGTATGCCGAAACGCACGTAGCTGTGACGAGGACATTGCCACGACCCACGTTTGCAGTGTCGGAAGTAAGTCAGAAGTGTATAGCTGGCCAAGTGCAGCTGCAGACGAAATGAGCCTCGAGAGAAACTCAGAAAGTGACTTGCGGAACTTCTTGAATGCGGGCAGCTTTGATGTGAGGGGATATACCGGCGAGTCCTCTTGTTTTAGAGCTTCTGTGAAGTTATCCAGAGCATCAACGACACCATCATAGTCGACGACTTCATCCTGGTTGACTGTATCGTTGCAGCCACAAGCACGCAAAATGCAGTTGATGAGTTCAGCTTGACTCGGCCCTGGGGTTGCATCTAGTGACTCTAGGAAGTCTTCCGCGGTTGACTGTAACGCAGCCGAAGGATTCATGATGGCATCTAGCGAATGTCAAACATGTCTCATTGCGAGACTGACTCCAGCAACTCACTGAATAACGCGTTATCACTGGATATCTTTGTATCTTTGGCGACTTGCTCCGCGTTAAATTCGACTCCATTCGTTGCAGCAGCAGCTTTGGGTTTGCGACCTCTCTTCGCTCCAGGAGCTTTGGGGACCTTGGGTAATGTAGTTTTCTTCGGTCGAGTGGTCTTTGCAACCCGGACTTTCTTGGCAGGCGGGGGACCGGTTGAGTCCTTTGCTGACGCCTTCCCTTTCCTTTGGGTCTTCGGTTTCGCCTTGCTAGCAACAAATTCCTCCCCTTCTCCCTCCGCATCGGCATCTTCTGGAGAGGAGTCGTCGTCTTCAAGCTCCGTCAAATCGCTAGACTGGTCATCATCAGAGACATCCTCAGACCGTTTCCTCTTGATGAGGGAACTATCCACTGTACCAAAAGTTACTCAATTGAAACAATACGGTCGGTAGGTCGTTACGCACCTGAGACGAAGTGAGCAGCCTTCTTTCTTTCCCTCTGAGATCTACGCGGTTGTGAGCCTTCTGCCTCCGACATATCGCCCGTATGTCAGTAGAAATAACTGGAAGCCCAGGTGAGGGTGGTTGAGTATGGTCAAGTCTGAGTCGGACGTGCGTGACAAACACCATACCGTGAACGCGTATGTCACGAGAACTTCACGAGATGTCACCGACGCGTGACGTCACGTGCGGTCTATCTAGCGCTGGGTCTTCAAGTTTCTCCCGTCTTCCTTCTTCCTTCAAGTTGCTCTCCTCTCCTTGACCACAACGACCCTTACCTATTCGCAGCATCGACAGCGGTTCTCTACATTGCGCACCAGTGTTATCTTTTCTAGCTTAACGGTCAGAAAGTATACTCAATTACCATTGGGAAGCAGCCTGAGTGGCATCACCCCAAAGGCATGTTCCGACGATCCAGCTGGATGCTTTGACCTCTTCACGCTAGTGCCTCTCAGTATGTAAGTCTCGTGTTCTCCTGCGGATATCACAAGTGAGAAAATAGGTGGGAGGACAATGGAATTCTCTTTGTCGACTCGCCACTCCCAACATTCTTTGTCTGTACTTCACGTCCTGGCGACTGAGCTCGATTATCCTATAACAAAGAGAACTGCGTAGGTATATCAACCACCCCCATGTTCTCTTCTTCCCTCGTCTCTCTTGCCTTTCTTTTTCCTTTCCTCTTTCTATACGCACCATTCTTTGTTCTCTTTATTTTTCTTTCTATATTTAATCGGATCGTCCGCGCGATCATGGCGACCACCGCAGCCCCTCGTCAGTCCGACAATGTCCAAAATACGCCCATACCATTCACCGTACAACGTGCCACAGCTCGCGAGGAGACGCATAGTAGCTCCTCCAGCTGGGAAACTGTTCCATCTCGCTCTAGTTGGAGCTCACGACAAGATGTCGAGCCTTGTAGGAGACCACGCCATACAGCGTCGTCATTTCCAGAGGACGTCGACGAGTGGCAGACCGACTTTGAAGAAGATTATGGCCTGGATGCATGCCCGCCAATGTATCATGACGAGTCATCCGCATCCACATCTTCGTCATCTTCTCTTGGTACACCACCCGATGCGTCCGAAGCAGATGACGATCCCGAAACACGCAAACGTCTTGGGTCTCTCCCTCCATCTCGCATCAAGCTTGCCGCAACTCTGCGGAATCTGACAGCTTACAGCCGTTCGTCTCTTTCAGGTGGCGTAGACCCACCACGAGTAGGTCCCTTGAAGTATATCAAGCTCTTGAGCGGAGGCAGTTTTGGCTACGCCTATGAGGTGCAAGACCTTGCGACGTCTTCAAGGGTCTGCGCCAAAACGTTCTATAAGGAGACCGTCTCGGAAGACCGCGCTACATATGTCGGCTTCTTGACAGAGTTGCTTGTGTATCAGCATATCTCTAGCGCGAGTGAGAGCGCGCGCAAGTGGCTCATGGAGCTGCACGGTGTCATTCAAGATCGAAGGCACGTTTTCTTCGTCATGGTTCGTACAATTTTGAAAGAAATTGTCGTAGTTATTATACTGAACGTCGTATAGGATCTCATGCAATCTGACTTGACGGCCGTACTTGGTCGCCGCTCATCGATGCCATCGAGGCCAAAGTTGAGACGATGGATGGCCCAAGTAGTAAGTACTTTCCTCCTTCATCCCATGCGCAATCCTGACCCAACGCCAGGCCCTTGGCATCGACGCCCTTCATAACATGGGAATCATCCACAGGGACATCAAGCCCGAAAATTTGCTAATCAGCCCTGACGGAAAGAACGTTCGCATTACAGACTTCACCAACAGCTGGATCGCGCCTCTGCGATATGCTGGTACGCCTTTCGAGCGTACTGAGCCACTCCTGTGGTACGAGACCTATGCCGAGGAGAAGACTGGTACACGCGAATACCTTGCTCCCGAGATACAAGTCGGTCATGCGTATGGGCCTTCAGTCGATTGGTGGTCGCTTGGTTGCGTCATTTTTGAGCTGTTGACCAAGGACACCTTGTTTCCGGATACGGAGCATTTGACCGCCTTCATTCGGCACAGAAACGCGTATAGGCCTGCTTCCGAGTTCTTGCTACACCGTGCTCATTACCTTCTGGATTCGGAAGTAGACCTTTTGTCAGGGGTGCGTAGAGAACCCCCCTTGATTGATGTTACTCTTGACTGATATGACTTCATGCAGCTCTTGCATATCCACCCTGCAAACCGTTTTCGCTTGGAGCAGCTTCAACGACATAGCTGGTTCAAGACTCCCGAGTACGCTTGTGATTCTCCCTGCCCGTTGTGCGCGGAACTGACGCAGCATGTTCCTCAGAGGCAATATGGTTAAGCTGATGCGTAGCTTACCGTTCGAGGACGCACGTAAAGGTAAGCATCACCCGTACGCATCAAAGCTCTATAATTCAATTGACGACTATGAATAATAGGTAGGCAGCCTGAGCCCGTATCTGATGAAACCCTCGAAGGCGCGCGTATTTGGAAGGCAACACCAGACTCGTCTCCACCTCCGCTCAATCGCCCGCTCCTCGACGATCTCGATTTGTCAGATTTTAGCCTTTTCAGTTGGATCAACCCTAATGGCATTTGGGGAACCACCACCACCACCACCACCATCAGTTCCGAGTCAACCCATAGCGAAACCTCACAATCTCCCCGCAGTGATAGAAAATGACTATTGACCGTCACCATTCCGGTCGTGCTCAACCCACGTTCTTTTCTGCTCGTTACGATTACCTTACTTCGTTCCTCCTACGTTCCCTTTATCATTTACCACGCGATTACTACCTGGATACACCCCTACCCTACACTTGCGACACCCCCTACCATATCATCCCGCTTATTTTCACCCCGCGATACCTCCACTCTCCAACCACACTGTACGAGTAGTACTACCCATCATTTCACTCACTCACGTTCTTTTGCTGTTGTTCTGTCAACCTGTATCAAGCCATTCTCCTGAGACACCTGTATCCCTAATGTCACGCCTTTACATCCCCATGCTATGTCATCGCTGAAGGATATCCCGCGGGATTGCTACATGGTAGGTGGCAAGTTTTACTGTTGTTAGCTAACCGGGGGCTTCTCTCACCAGAATGGCACATATGGCATAGCCCGCTACGTCTGTAGCTGTGGGATAAACGAGAAATTAACCTTGAGATCTCGAATATGACCTGATACGTTGCTGAGTACATTTTGGGACCTTCAAGTTGCGCTGTCCCGCACCCGTAGTACGGCCCTCCTCAAGATCCCGTCACCATAAGTGCAAGGCCCTCCGCCATCGCTCATGGCCGCGGCGATCCGCCTTTCACCTCTGTCATTCGGGGCTCCGCGATAAGATACTAGACGTTGAGCCGTCTCTATTCTTGTCGTGAAACAATCACGCAAAGTTCTTCGGGACGGAGTGTCGTCGGACACCTTCTCCTCGGTCTTCGGAGGAAGCTTCAAAGCTTTAAGTTTGTACGAGATCGATCGGGTCGGTGTTCCGTTGGGATTGCCTGTAATAGGCATCTCTTCAAGTTCGTTAGTAACTCCAAGTTCGATTGAGTCAATGGTGGACGGGACGCTTAGCATCGTAGTACTTCTCCCTCTGCGTCTCGTATACGACGGCTCACCGTCTTCGTACGCGTACTGACAGATTATCGGAGAAGCGGAGGAGGCGTGTAATATGAGTCTCAAATAGACATTCTTGCGGCTCTCCATGGCGTTTGGGGCATTGTGACATCATAGAGAACGAAGTTGAAGTTCGGTTGCAAGGGAAACGACCACAAAGTATAAGAGGGGTTGTTGGTCTGCCAGTAACCATAACACTTCCAACGCCTCTTTTGACGTATCGAAGAGAATTGCTTATCATGGATCCGACTAACAAGCCCCAAGGTCCCTCACCTCACTACTCACTCTACCAACGCGAGATATTCAAGAGAGGTGGTACGACCGGCCAGCGTGAGTGCCACAAGAATGGGATATGCTTCAAGACTCTGTTCTAACCCAACCTCGATGGCGTACAGTACCAAGCTTCTCCGTTCATCCGGAAGAGCTCCAAGAATCAACCAAGAAGAAATTAAATGACAGAGGCTATTTCTACGCTAACTCTAATGCCGGCTTGGGTTGGACAGACCGAGCGAACAGGTTCTCTTACCCGTTCAAATCAGCTTTGAGGTTCGCTGACATTGTTCGAACGTTACAGAGAGGCGTTCTACAAATGGCGCATCGTTCCTCGTGCTCTCGTTGATACGAATGTCCGAGACTTGACCAGTAAACCATATTCATCCCGCCTGATCATATGTTAATCAGACCTGACCACCCACCGTATCCAGCAACGCTCTTCGGGCATAAGATCCCAGCACCCGTTCTCTTCGCACCAATTGGCATCAACAAGCTATACAATCAACTCGGCGAACTCGTACCAGCCAAGATCGCAGGCGAGCTAGGTATTCCTGTAAGCAATCAAGCTTTCGGTACAGGTTATCATGCTGACGACGCGTGTTTTCTATAGTATTGCTTGTCGACTGCGGCGTCCCAGTCTATTGAGGATGTCGCCAAGGCGAACGACGTAGGTGCTTCTGTTCCCAACGAGAGTAACAGCGTGCATCAATACGACGGTATGCGACTTTCCTCGGACATACCATGTCAATTTGACGCGAATTAAATCTGAACCAGGCCCAAATGGAGGGAACGCAAAGTCTCCGCGATTCTACCAGCTCTATATGGGTCATGACGATGATATCGTGAGCAGCTAATACCTCTCTGAATGTGACTACTTACCCTGGTGCTTGCTAGACTTTGTCGCTCCTGAACAGAGCTTGGAAGTCTGGTTTCGATGTCCTGATGCTCACCACCGACACTTGGCAGCTAGGGTGGCGACCGACGGATATCAACATCGCCAACTACGTGTTCTACTATCCCAACCCCGTCAGTATACCCATTCAAATAGCCTCAATATATACTTACAGTAACCATTGGCATGCGTCAACAGGTCGGAAACGAAGTAGGCTCTTCCGATCCGGTATTCATGAAGAAGTACGGGGAGGAACTCGAGAAAGATTCCGGGAAATGGATCGATAGTTGTGTTTGGCATGGTAAAGCGCATACGTGGGATAAGATCAAGTGGCTGATTGCAGAGGTACGTCAATTCATGATTAAGTATGGACTTAGCTCATCATCTTCCCGATTCATTCCAGTGGCGTCGCATCTCGGGCGGGCGTCCCTTCGTAATCAAAGGCATTCAATGCGCAGCTGATGCATTGAAGGCTCTCGAAGTTGGGTGCGACGGAATCGTAGTGACCAACCACGCAGGTCGACAAGTCGATGGTGCGGTAGGTAGCCTTGAAGTCTTACCTGAGATTGTCGAAGCTGTAGGAGACAGTAAGTAATCCTATACACTTCCCGAATATTTGGACCTGAATTCTATGACCCTGTTCATCAGAGATGACTATCCTCTTTGACTCTGGAGTCCGGACAGGCTCAGATGTATTCAAGGCACTCGCTCTGGGCGCACACGCCGTCATGGTCGGTCGTCTGTACGTCTGGGGTATGTCACATGAAGGCGAAGCAGGCTGTCGACACGTAATGAAGAGCTTGCTGGCGGATTTGGATATTACCATGACTGTTGCAGGATACCAGTCTATCAAGAAGGACGTTCATGGGAATAAGGATGCGTTGAGGTACAACCCGCATGGCGTGCCTCCTCGTGGAGAACATGCTAGGTTGTGACCGACTTGGCTGGTGATGGTTATTGGCACTGGCACGAACGAAATTTCTTACCCTGTATAAATCATGTTGAAACATCCCCACTCAATGAAATGCATCGATTCGCGCAAGCTTGACACTCATAAGATCGTTTTTATCACTAAGGTATAACATGGTATATAGAAGCAGCGGGCTACAGTCTGTCAGCACTGCAAACATACCAGTAAACGCGGTCACACTCACGCTAAACGTAGGATGACATGATCATGCTTTCTCCTGAGTCCCTTCAATCACACCCTTCACAACGGGAGCGGTGACCTTCCTCGTAGCATCCACATTCTTCTGTTTCCACATCCTCGCCTTGAACTCTTTAGAGAAATCTTTGTGCTTCTTGAAGCTAAACTTGCTCTTGTTCTTGAGATCCATCTTCTTCAACTTCAACTCCTTACTCGCCTCCAACCCTTTGAACAGAATCTTTGCAAGACCCTTCACTTCGCCTTTTCGCACGACGAAGAGCTGTTCTCGACGATGCTTGGGTTTCCCATGTTTGTTGAGCTTTTCCTCGTCTCGGAAGGAAGTGAGGACGCCCAGGACCGTAAGTTTACGTTCGTTCATGAACTGTTCGGTTGACGTGAAGAACGCCTGGTCACGTTTAGTCCATAGCTTAAGACCAACTGGGACGGAAGCTAAGCCGATTAGAATCGGTTTATCCTTCTGCCAATGTGGAGTCATGGTGTACTCCTTGTAATCGCGCCGGAGGAGGTCAGTAGTGTTCAAATGCGCAACCGAACTTTTCTCTTCATCCAAGGTTTTTGCCATTTCTTGAATGGCAGGTTGGGAATGAAGTTCCGACTCTGCAACTCCGGCTTCGATGGAGAGCAATGAATGAGGCGCAAGGAAGCTCGCAGCATGCCTGTCCGCATCTTCGGCTTTACCGCCCACTTTGAGACCGTGCGTATCAATGAGGATGGCTGACAGGATTAGAGTGGCGAGTTCGGGTGGGACCTGATCTGCGCATTTTTCTCCAAGGTGCAACGCGACTAGTGAGCTGGCGCTTCCGGTAGGTACGGTAATGACCCTAGGATCCGCCGTGTCCTTGTACAACCCTTCGTCCTCGTGGTGGTCAATGACCGCGACGACCTTCGCGTCAGGGTTCTCTTCTGTGAACCGAGAGCCAAGTCGATTGTGGTCGACAAGTGCGAATTTGTTGGATGGGAAAGGAGTGACGGATGGAATATCGGATATGCAGAGCAAGGGTGGGTCGGCGGGTGGTATCCCTGCCAGCTCGAGCGCATACAGATTCTCGGAACGCAGGTGCAGGTCAGGACGAGGTGTTTGGATGAGCGGCACAGCGGGGATTTGCTGTATTGTCGCTGCATACCAAGCGTATGCGACTGCGCTGGCAAGAGAGTCCAAGTCTGCGATGGGGAATGAGGACAGGTGGTCACACGACACATAATACAACACGCATACCTCCCGCTTCGTTCCCCATGACTACTAACCATTCTTTACCCTTACCCTCCTCGATAGCTTTCAAGTACTGCTCTTTCTGAGCCTTGAGAAAGTCAGCAAGCACAGAAGAGGGAGCTTTGTTCGACATCGTAGAGGCTTCAGAAGTGGTCGTACGAGCAAAATCCGGGAGAGAGGCACGTCTTCGGTTAAGAAGTGGAAGTCGGCAAGGGTTCGCTTGAAAAGGATGCTCGACAGCTGGAATTGAACTGTGCCTCGTTTTTGCGACACTGACACTGACAGGTAAGGAGATCAACCTTCTCCGGATGTTGTACCTGAGCGTGCTTCGAGGCGGTGGTATCTGCGGAACATGTGCACCATTGCACGCTCGTAACATGGAAGACCGCGGTGGCACATAGAGAAATGCACGAACAAAAGCTGAGAAAAGTGACGTCTACGTCACTCGGACTGCGCTTTTTTGTGAAGAGATGATCAGTAATTTGGGCTTTCGGAGTGTCTGCTCGCAAGCAAAGGGTCGCAAAGAAAGCCCAAATTTCAAGAGCGTTCAATGAAGCTTGGCTGAAAGGAAGCGAGTTGTTCAAGTGAAGGTGTCCTAGCGGGGAAGCGCTCGCGGGCATCATTTCCGTTCCAAGATAACGCGATCACGTGGTATCCTTCTAGCCATCTCTGACGCGCCTCAAGCTGGTCTCAGTCCAACGCAAGAGAACGGCTATGTGTTGGGAGTGATCGAGTAGTTGGAAAGAGGCGTTTCAACCCGGTTTGGAATAGGAGCAAACCCAAAGTACCGTACAATGCCATACAGACAGCCGGAGGAAATAAAGCATAAGTAGAACCAACATGACAAGAGAGAGGAAGAATAGTACTAAGAGCAAGTGTGAAGTATGTGAAACTAAGAAAAAGTTCGGCATATGAAGTACAAGAAAATACTACTAGAACGTTGCAAGAAGATAGCAATCAAGACACTGCATGACGAGAAAGAACCTAAAGCTAAGAAATACAGAGCAATGAGAAACAAAACTAATAAGGTCGTGAGCAAGAAAGAGTAGATAAATATGACAAATCCGAGACTAAATTGTCCACAGCTATTTATAACTGGTTGAGTGGAGATGACGAGCCTGTAATCATCTCATGTTCGTGTTCCACATCGTACACATCGAGCGAGGCAAGTCGGTAACCGTCGTGCGATAATTTCTCCAAGAACGAAACATGCGGGCCACTGACTGAGCGATCTGGCTTCCTCACGTCAAGAGTGAAACCATGGGCTCGCCCTGCTCGTCGTTGTACGTGCCTTATAGCTGCGAAAAACGCATGAAGATCAGTCTTGTTTCAAAAGTCTCAGCTCTAGCACTTACGTGGGATGAGCTCACGTCGATTCAAGGCTTCCCAATGATATTTCCTGCCAGGTATATCAACGTCAGAGCATTCATCAAGCGGATAATATCAAACTTACAGGTTGGAGAAGTATGGGTGACATCGGCGGAGTCTCGCGCCAGTCCAACGATCAGCCGGGTCGTACACGAGTAGCTGCGTGAACGTCAACAAATGAGCCAAATATAGCAATGTGAAGTGAGGAACGTACCTTCGATAGCATTTCGTAGAGATATCGTTCACAGCCTGAGGGATGGAAGTAGCTCTGGAGTCTCTGTTGAGCGCTTCTCTGCTCTCTTTTGGTATCGTCCGGTTTGTCTGAGAACAAGGGCTGCAAGAAGCGGTATCACTACCAAATATCTATCAAAGTCAGAATGAGACCCACTTGTCCAACTGCTAGCGAGAATATCGTCACGCCCAGAGACCACCAATCAACGGCCCCAGTATAATGAGCCGTACACTCTAACAACTCCGGCGCGGCGAAGTTGGTCGTGCAGATGATGTGGCCCTTTCGTTTGATCTTACCCTCCGTCATGAACTTCGCACCTCCAAAGTCTGTGATGAGACAATGTCCTCCCTTGTCGACGAGAATATTCTCTGGTTTGATGTCGTGGTGAACGATGTTCAACGAATGGAGGAACTCAATTCCGCAAATCTATCAGTCGAACGTCAGCAAAAATGAAGCAGTCAAGTCTAAGCGAAGAGAAAAAGCCACCATTTCGGCTGCCGCGAGCTGGAGAGAATCGGAATCCAACTTTTGTATATACTGATGTAGATCGCCACCAGGGCAGAAATCCTAGACAAAACACATAAGAATCCAGGGAGCCCTGCTATGCAGCTTGGCATACCATCAGAATGTGCAGGAATCCGGTCTTGGGAGAATACCACGCAAACTGATCCTCAACGAAACTTGGGAAAGTGACAAAGGCGGTCGGACAAGTCGTACGCATATCGGCAAACCTCTTTAAGACCCTCAGCTCGTTTGCCAGTCCCTCAGCCAGGAATGACCTAATCTTCGACTGGACGTACACCACCTTCATCGCCTGCTCTGTTCTAGTGGCGACGTGCAAGACATGGTAGACTCGGCCATATGCACCTTCACCAGCAATCGAACCCGTTACCCACGTTTTCCTACTGACAGAAGGAGAACCCAAGTCTATCCTTGTAAGTTGCGGGACATCCCAGTATCGTTGCTGATCTGCCTCTGGATCTGCCGGGAGCCGCATGGAAGGGGGAACAGCAGCGATGTCGGCCATCTGGTCAGAGCCCGTCATCTTCTGCGTCGCGGGTTCCTCGTCACATCTGCCATGATTTTGCCCGGTCGTTCTGGGCGGAATGGGTGGGGGGTGCGTAGACGGTGGCAGAAATGTTCTTAGGTCGAAATCGCGACCCGGGTAGGTGGTTTGGGTGATGCGCATCTTGTGGTAGTCCTCGGCCGAATGCATACCACCGTGTCGGGCGTCGTGTTCTGTTTCAGGGATGTTCAAGACAGGCGTGAGTAGGTGGGTACCATCCGCGAAGACAGTTATAGAGTACAGGCCCTTGATCTCCGGGCGAAACTCGAGGGGTCTCCAGGTCAAATGAGAGAATTCGGAGGTTGTCTCCTGCCTATCTGCGACGTGAAAGTTGAAATCACGGTATTGTGGTGAACTGGACCCAGAGTGCTCATCATGTTCACTATCATTGTCTTCATCCGAGTACTCGGAGATTGCGGAGAAATGGGGCGGCCGTATAGGGTCATCTGTCTGCATCTCATCGCCGCTACTGGGCGTGGAGTGCAGCGAAGTTCGCCTTGACGCGCGTCGCGGTGAGGGTCGATACGTACCTGGAGAAGACGTAGCAGAGTCAATTGTCCTCGAACTGGGCTTACGCTTCCTTTGAGTGGGTGTTGAGCCCCCAACAGCGCCTAGGCTCAGACTTGGTTGAGCAATCAGCGAGTCAATCGGTGTACTCTGATCCCTGAAGCCGCCATTGCTAAAAATCCCGTCGGGGTCACACATGTCCTCATCATCTTCGGGGTTCCAAGGATTATCCCCCGATGATGGGTTTGTCGACAAGTGTGTTCGCACCTGAGAGAAAGCGGAGCTGCTATGAGCTCCTTTTTCGCTATCCTCTACGCTTGAGGACGGGCGATGGGAGTCGTTGACAGACATATGTGAATGGGGGACACCCGAAGGCGGTCGAGGGGCAGCACGGGGTGGAAGCACAAACATAGAGCCGGGAACTATGTCAACCGTGGGCACCGGATTGCTTATCGGCAGCCCACGAATGCTATGCCGTATGTGGGCTGAGTGTCGCGACGAAGCAGTTGAGGAAGGCGCTCCATGAGATTCAGTTGAGCTAGACGTGCTTTTGAAGGCAGAGCTCAACTTGGAGAACAGCCCAACCATAGTCAGAGAGGTGAGGGAGGAATTCGAGTGTATACGGATTGATCGACAAGGTCGAAGGAAGGATAGGGTAGTTGGGAAAACAACGCGAGATAGGACAGCGCCCTACGCGAAAAGTCACGTTCGACGCGGCCATGGACAGAGACGAGTGGCACATACCAGGGAAGGGTCCGCGACTTATTAACGCGAAACACGCGACAGAAAGTCAAAGTGGATCAAAGGGGGCACCAGTAGGGGTCTTGGGGACAACAGCGATCAACGGTGTGGTTGAAGACAGCAGGACGAAAAGCGATCTATAAATTCAGGAAGGGATGAGGTCTCTTCACGGAAGTGGCACAGCCAGAGAACTCAGAAGCTAATGAGGAGGATAAGATGGGTTGGCAACACTCCTCCGAATGCTTGTTGAGTATATATAACATACTATACCAAAGTGGCTCAATGGTGCCATTATTTCAGAGCAAACCAAAAACCTTGAGATCGGAGGGGCACAAACAACACAGCCCAGCCAAAGGAACAGACAACATCTCATTAGGTGATGAAAAAAGCTACCGGGTGGCGACACACGAGGCGGAGAACGCGCAGAGACAAACTTCTCGAACTCTGCACTTTTCGGAAGTGGGCTTTTCATACCCTCTTTGCGACAGCATTTGACCATTGGACAAAAGATGCGCCGTAAACCTAGGATCTTAACTCTAAAAGTCACGATGAGATCCCATCAGCAAAATGGCACAAACTTACAGCCCTTAGCCAACTTATCAGAAAAAGGCAAATTTCCATTGATATTTGACAAACAGTTTCTGCTTGATACATGATACTTTATAGATGAAAAATGCTCAGATAGATCTCAAGAATACCATACCAAAAGGCTTTACCTTGGGTCTCAAAACTGCCCTGCACAATGGTAAGTTTTGACCCCTTTCGTAGACTGAAAGAGGAGCACTTACACTTACCAAACTTAGTGCCCTTAGCGCCCTTAGATGGGGCGCTAAGGGCCTTGGACATTTTCCTGATGCCAACTCAGGCTGTTCCGCGAAGAGATGAGATGTTAGACCTACCAGTATCCTGACCGAGCCACTTGGAGAGACAGATGAAGCAAACTTCGACCTCAACAAGGAATACCCGTCGTCAGAGAGAATACTAGCGAGATTCTTCGGTGATATCAGAGGCCTATTGGGTAGGCAACAGAGGATGGAGGCTCAAGCGCTCAAGGTGAGTCTAAAGTGACACTCTGGGTGTTGGGTGGTGGTGAGCGCTAAGTTTCCGAGAACGAGATTTATCTTATCTTATCAGATTTGTCATTCCCGCCTTGCCGATGTCCTCCGTCAGCCATCCCACGGAACCAGTTCCTGGCTTGCAATTGCACATCCACGTCCATATTCCAGGTTGCACCTTCTCACTGTATCCATCACACGACAGCGAGCTTGAAACTCTCAGCATACGGGCTCATGGTGGCAACTGCACCCACGAAAGAAGCCATGCTTCACCTATACTCCTCGCTGCTCCGGACATCTCGAGGGTTCAGCTCATACAACTTCCGACAGTACTTTGTTAGAAGGACAAAGTCCGTTTTCCGAGAGATACAAGTACGTGCATTAATCTTCCTTTTATGAAACAAAACTGACGAAACTGAGCGGTCTATAGGATGAGAAAGACCCTGCGAAGCTCTCTGCGTTCTACAACGATAAGGTGAAGGAGCTTGCCACACTGAAGCGCAGCGTCATTGTGAACCAGCTTTACGGAGGCTGGAAACTGGTGGTGGAAGAGAAGAAGAAGCCTGAGCAGCTAGAACGGAGTGACTCGTGATCTTGATCTTTCCATCCTCTCTTTGCGGTACGTATGCAACATTGTTAAGCAGAAATATGGTGGATTGACCTGCGAATCTCCACAGATGCTTCCATGAGCGATTATCACGCCGTTTCTATCTTGCAACGCTATGTACTTCTGATATTGCTCTTGCTCCTATACTCCCGGCGAACATCGTCGAATGATTCCTGACTACATAACCTCGACTACCTAACGTCGTACTTAATAGACTGCCATGACATTCAAACCTAGTCCCTGATTTTCTTCTCATTACTGAAGCAACAGCATCCTGGTCCTCTACAGCATGACGGGGTCCGCACCCAACCACCGCGATCACCTATCACCTATTGTGCGCCCGACGCCTTGCGCTCCCCAGCAGGAGTCATGCTACATCCTTTCTAATACTTCCAGATACCAATCGCTCGCATGTTACCAAGACACCGAGCAGTAATTACTATCCTTCCAGAAGAAGATTTCATTTGCAGGAACCAGTGTTGGGTGTTCCGTTAGTCAAATCATTTCAGTAGAAGGCGTGGGGTAAGAATGTAGGGCTTTCAGGGCCCAGGACTCGGACGTGCTAAGCGTTGACAGGAAGCATATATAGTATTGTGTCTTCAATAAGATTGGGGTGCGCTCGCGATGTAACCTTAGAAGAAAGTACTACTGGAGAGGATGCATAGTACTGTAGTGGTACTAGTAGTAGGTCGCTCAGGCTAGTGCAAGCCTGCCAGGAGCTCAGCTTAGTCTCCCAACTTGAACGGCAGTTCCTCGGGCCTCGGAGCTCAGCTGCTCATGCGGGAACTGAACGGGGGGTCTTCGCGCGAGCAAGCGCTCGTACCAACTGCTCGAGAGGGGGCCCCCCCTTACATAAGCAGCCAACCCTCCCCTTTTTTGGTAGCAGCCTACAAAGCCTCAGAGCGTGGTCTCGTGCCCAGCCGTTCTCTCGCACCCCACCACCGCAGCGAACGTCTGGGGCATTCTGGCAGAGGACCCCTACCGTAGAGCTAGCGCCGACTTGTAACGGTCACATCACGCCTCGTGCCTGATGGGACGGAGATAGGCTTTTGAGATCTTGCCTATTCTGGATAAAGTCTCGCAGTCTCAATTCTCCTTGCTGCGATGGCTTTGAGTTGTCTTGTCAGTTGGAGACTTTGTATGCTCATAAAACTTGGACGATCGATATCTGAGTGATGTTCTGTACCTATAAAAACCACACGGATGTCAGCAAGACTCACACAAACATCAAACAAGTGCAGATTCACCCGGAAAGTGTAGTAATACTGCTTCTGCCACTGTCAAAATACATTATCTTCTCTCTAAAAGACTCAAAAACAAACAATAGAGTTTTGTGCTGTACTATACAGTATTTCTCTCCAACTCTGGCTGTCCTCAGGCTCTACTGTCAGCGAGATCCAACTGCAGAGACGTTTGCTGGTGCACCATTCACGTGACCAGATCTTGCAACTCAATCTTGAGACGCCACCGGGAAGTCAGGCACGAGACCTGATGTGACCGTTACAACTGGGCGCTAGCTCTACGGTAGGGGTCCTCTGCCAAAATGCCCCAGACGTTCTCCAGAACGGATGGGTACGAGACCATCAGAGCGAGCAACACAGCTGCTACAAAATTCTGCACTTATTCTTTGCTTCCTGTCTTGATCAGCTCCTAAGTCAGTGTACTTGCTTTCATCCTGAGCTTTCCGTCCAATTTCTAAGCACTGACTTGGCCCGGGAGTCAAGCCTCAGGATTTTCTGGTCCTAGACTACAATACTGACAGTGTGCGAGCCTTTATCTTTGAGAAGAAGGAGTAAATGCAACTATTCCAGGCTCCATGTCCTTACCACTCTGTCCACAACCAATAGTAGATGCTACTGCAGTGCTCTAGTACTGCAGAGTACTGCTCACGCCCTGAATACATGAAAGAGCCTTGAAGATGCATTACCAAATATGTCCAAAGCCATCACCTTACTCAGCATGCGGCATATCGGCTCTAGGGCGCTTCAGGGAGTAGGTGGATTCGACGGATTTACCGGCCGCAGATCCCCTGGAACTGAACATCTCATAAGTAAATATACAAGTGTCACGTGTTGTTACAACATGGGTTCGCGTCAGTTTCACAAGATCTTCAACTCTTCCTCAGACTTCAGTTGCTGAAGAGCTTCCCTGTGTCACCACATCTTGTGTCCAAGGCTTCCGACGTCGAATCCATAGCCTCCTCAGACAGGTAGGAAGAACCTTGCATAGGCCCAAAACTTGTCACGCGCACGACTCCACACGAAGTGCTTCCGCCGAGCAGTGTTCGACTCTTAGGCTTTCCTCTTCACACCGTTTGGTGAACACGACTCACAAAGCGCACCTTTGGTCTACGCACCGACGGACATGACATCCAACATTGGTTCTTCAGGGAGAGTGATCCCGACCGGGAAGGGTGAGACCTTCACTCAACTGGTCACTCGGAAATGCAAGGAAAATCCGTTTGTGCCTATTGGTATGTATCCTTGACGTTCCTACGTATACTCCTTCACTAAATAATACTTGGGACACTACAGGCACGGCAGCAACCGTCTTCGCCCTCGTCATGGCTTTCACGCACACTCGCACGGGAAATCAACGGTCATTCAATAACTGGCTTCGCGCTCGAGTCGTCGCACAGGGATTCACAGTAGCAGCCCTCGTTGGCGGATCTTACATGATCAAGACACAATCTGACGCCAATCATAACGACGAGGTCGCTGCGAAGGCAAGAGCTGCGCGGGAAGAAGCGGATGCTGCCAAGGAGAAGAGGGAGTTTGAAGAGAGGCTGAAGGCTGCTGAGGAGGCTTGGAAGGCTGAGGTTGGTCAAGCAGAGAGTTCTGCGGCTCAGGGCGTACACTCTCAAGCGACGAGCTCTTCGAAGAGTTGGTGGAGTTGGGGATCGGGAAGTTCACAGAAGTGAGGAACGGATGTTATATGGGTATCATCGTATTTGGATTCTGTGAGTTCTACCGCATATGTGCATGAAGTAATTTGTATCATAGTCTCTCCCTGGTCCCAGCTACCGCAATCATTCTCCCCACTCAGCTATGCCTTCAGATTCCATTCCAAGCACTGTTTTGCGCGGGATGGGTGGTGCACGCGGCGTGCTCTCTTCAGCCGTCACTATCTGTCAGCGTGAACTCGGAGGCAGGGAGTCCCAGCTGAGATACTTACCGATATAGCACTTCGGGCTTTGCCAGTGCGATCGTTATTTTTTTGCCGATGAGTGTATCATACTACCCTCCGTGGAGGGTAGAGATGAATACAATCTCGTCGCCATCTTTCAGCTGATACTCTCCCTCTCCTTCAAGCTCCCAGTCCGTATCATTGACCATAACAAGTATTCCAGGCCGACTGCGCAGCAAGAAGGAATCCGATCAACGTCCGTGTCATACTTTTAAATTCTTGAGAACTTACACGGTACCGTTCTCCAGGAACAACTCCTCCCTTTCCTTCAACAGGTTATCCCTCAGCCAGAATATCAGGTATTTCAGATCTACGGGTCTTCCTTCTGATTCTGTAGACTCCGTATCGTCCCCCGCCTTGGAGGAGTTCTCGGAAGGTACCCGAGCAGGGATAGTGATTTTGTGTGATCGTTGGTTTGAGAAGAGAAGTTCGAGTCCTCCGCCGAATTCGATCTTGACGTTGATCGTAGACATATTGGGTTTCCTTCAGTCAATATCTTTCGGATGAAGTGAGCGTATGCGGTATAGATGCAACAGCAGAAAGGACTTGTCGCACTTGGACTTGCAGGCCGCAGAAATCGAGTTGAGGCGTGACAGATTTCCTCACGTGCCTCTGTTACATCTGTGTGACTGCCGCGTCTCAATGGTGACATCATCGTCCTCTGTTGTGCCTTCCTCGCTCCGAATCCTTGAAGTTGCTGTTCGACATGGAAACCCTGGTTCAAGCTTTGCTCTCGACTACCACCATCTTGGATATTTCCCTCGACGAAGGATAGACGTGTCCTGAAATCTCCCAGACGACGTGGTCAACAAGACGTAGATTCGTTCAAGATGATGGAGGATTTGCCTATTGATACTTCGCATCCGGCTATACGGGATTACATGGCTCTAGTGAGGTGCGAGACGTTCAACTCGTCGAGATTGAGGTTATGTTGCTAACCAGTAATTGTTAGGCTACAAGTCCTTACGCCATTGTCGCTCCTCATCAACATAGCGACGATGATGGTTTGCACCTTAGTCGTAAATCCGAATCTCGGCATGTCTCCTCGACGCACCTATTCGCTAGTTTTCAACTCTGACCGCTATAATCTAGGCGACATTACAAAGCAATACCCAGCCACGATAGCCCCCTCACCTCGGATGATAGCCATTTACATTGTCGCAATATACATCGGGCAGATTGGCTATTGCGTATTGCTCGTAGTAGCTAGGAAACCTGAAACGAAAGTATGGCGTGGCACATGATTCCGTTGTTTCTCCTCGTACTCATCAAACTAAATGACTGTAGAGAACGCTTGTGAAAGGCGTCGGGCTCCCCCTCGTCTTCTCGAATTGGATCATGGCTGCATGGTGTATCGCATGGGTAGGGAACCTTATCCAATATCAACATCAATGTTCCATTCTTCTCACCTTTTTCTAAGCTGTTCCAAGCATTCCTTCTTTCGACGATTCTCCTTGGAATTCTGCTCGTGCTCTTGGTATATGCAAATATCGTCTTACTCATTTACCATGCCCCAACGCATGAACGGTACGTCCCACAGTTCGACTTCCGAGTTCTAGACAAGGTCTAATCTCTTCATCTCACCAGCCCACTCGATATCGCGCTTATCCACGCACCAATGCGCGCGTTCATGATCCTACCGTTTGGAGTCTTGTTTCCATACAGTCTATTGTCCGTCCTCCCTTCCATCCGTCTCCCATTCTGATTCTGATAAGCATTCGACACCTGCACAGCGTCGAACTTGGGTTCACTTGGTCGCCTGGTGAACCACAGCATTACGCACGTCACCAATGGGCAGGTTTTGGCGTGATGCTCGGTGTAAACCTTCTCAGTGCGTTCTTCCTATTTGTTATTAATGGGTCAATGAAGAAACTGACAGAAGAAAAACCGGGGTAGGTTTGTTCGTCGTTGTGCTGCGGAGAGATATAGTTTGGTGTATTGCGGCGAGCTGGATCGATGCCAGTATCTGGACCGCGAAACCTAAGCCGTTCCCCGTTTTCGTACGTGACCTCACATGTGCCATGTCAAATACAGCCCACCCACTGATACGCTTGCATACTCAGATAACCGTCGTGGTATTCACGATCGTCCACCCGCTCGGGCTAGTGGTCTCAGCGCTATGGTTGAAGCTGCGCGGGGGAAGAAGGGAAGGGGCGATCGCGTTACCTGCTGATGAAGAGGAGAATGGTGATAGTCGTCAGCCGAACGCGAATGGTCAAGGTCAGGGTCAAAGGAGGTTTGGCGCTAGGGAGGTGGACGCTGAAGCTATTTGGGGATGAAGATTTGGGGGACTTGGAGTCCGGACTGTGAAATGCGATGGACTTGAGTTTGTGGCTGTTTGTGGACGGTCACCGGCGGAGAGCGGAGTATGAAGTATCTTAGTACGTCTATGCATCATCCCTACTATCATCCCTGTGGTTTTCCCTTCTCACCAATGTAATATACCCGCATGCTCCTTTGCAGTATACGGCCTGGTATGATTCACATACGCTCAGCCTTCAATTCTCAAACATCTACTTAGAGGCAGGTATGTACTGGTTTGTCAATCCTGAAGTCACCTGGATGGGGAGTCGGGACAATCCAAATACCGCTTAGAACAATTCGGTGTGCCAACCGCCTTCGCGCACACCTGGTAAGGTCCGAGTCGCTAAACACCATCATAAACCCTGGTTCAAGCTTCAAGGTTAACGATTCATGCGAGACTCAGGGACGAACGAGGAAGAGTTTCGCGGCCGGACCGTCGTCGCTTCAAGTTGGGGACAACCCTCCGGGGCCCTAAGCCTGTAACCTTTCACGCTTACACCTTGAGCACCCCTGATACTCACAAACCCTAACACCCTAACGCCCTGACACTTTAACGCCTTCACGAACCTGACAAACCTGACGACGGACAACCTGACGACCTGACGACCCGATACCTGATATGTACTCGAGTACCATGACTACCCTGCCAGTGACTCGGGTAGTGATACCATGACACCAGATGACACCCTGACACGGCGTTCAGTAGCCTCGCGATCGGGTTGTCACCTCTTACTTGATGCTTGGTACGCGATTTTGGAATTCGAGTCTAGGTCCCTCAATTTCAGGCTTTTGCATGCCCGAGAAGGAGGAAAGCACAGGAAAGCACCTGAAAGCTGGTCTCGTAGTCAGACAGACTGATCCTGAGGCACGAAGGTTGAAGTCGGTCTACTCTGCCGCTGGGAGACTAGTCTCGTACCCCGACGGGATTCGCACCCCACCACCGCAATCACCGTCTGGCGCACCCTTGTAGAGCGAACCCCCCATGAGAATTAGCGCCAGAGTACAGGCCTCTTGTTGCCCTTGTTTGGAAGTCACGCCGCTGGATATGGAAGTCACCCCTCACCACCGTGACAGCGCAAGACTCACCCATATTTACTTAACAAACATTGCACAACTGGTGTTATTTGCATTAACAACTTCCTATATAGCAACTTTTCAGGTGACTCATAACAGCACTTGATATTAAAGCTCGAATAAAAGGGGTAGAAAGGAATATTTTGAATACAAGTTCCAAATGTGCTATCTTTGGAACACCTGCTAAGCGGCTTGGCTGTGACAGAATGACTTCCAAATCCAGCGGCGTGACTTCCAAACAAGGGCAACAAGAGGCCTGTACTCTGGCGCTAATTCTCATGGGGGTCGGCGGGTCGCTAGGACCCCCGAAAATACGGTTATATGCCATTCCAAAAACCGAGATGACCTGCCTAATTTGGACGTTATGCCAGGTCATTTGGCCGAGATTTGGGTCGAAATTTGGGCACACCCTAGGTCCCAGGGGCCGAGATTTGGGTTGACCCGGCGGGATGCCAGTTCACTTGGCCGAGATGAGCCTGAGGATGGTTGAGCCGCGAGCTGGCCGCGAGATGCCTCCGAGCCACTGTATACAAGCAACAGTAGTTGACCATAGTGCCAGTAATGAGTACTAAGGAGTCCATCATGAATTTGAAGTGGTCAGTAGTCTTGTCTTATACACCGCCCGTTTGGATTCAGGTTATAATCAGCCAGTGCCTGTGTCCTCCCCAGGATAACCGCCCAACCTGACCAAAGGCTGAAGGGCAGGTTGGATGCGACTGAATACGAACATGAAATAAGTCTTATTTCATCTTCACATTATCTTCAGACGATAGCTGGAGCTGCATGTCATCTGATCGACCAGCTTTCTCTCAGCCTTCGCTCCAGGCCGCAAGGCTTGCATGGATGACAGCCAGGTGAACCGGCGTCACCGACCTGAGCACGTACAGACAGTCCCCTGCCCATATATGGAATATTCAGAAAATTGACTGAAAATGAAGCAAAAATGAGACAATATTCATTTGTAGTGACTGGTTGCGCTATATATCATAAACTACATGACGAATTACTGACAGTGACATGCACGACAATTCTCCTTACAAACTTAGACATAGTAGTGGTTTATTCTATTGTAATCTAATCCTTGCAGCGCAGGCCGCACCAAAAACTCTTCGCCACCAAAGTCCTCTGGATGGTCGTCAAGCATAGCAGTGCCATAAAGGCACATATCATGCTCAACTACATTGAAAGGATCTGTAAGAAGCAGAGTGTCAACAGAGGCGATGGAAGTGAATAGTAGTATAACCGGCGGCATACCTGGAGACAGAGACAGCCT